>PVIA01005796.1:0-108684 GCA_004024845.1 Tonatia bakeri
TTAGTCAAGGTAAAAATGAAGGAGAGAATCCTAGAAGCAGCAAGAGATAAGGGGACAGTAACCTACAAAGGAGTTCCCATCAGACTGTCAGCTGATTTCTCAAAAGAGACTTTACAGGCAAGAAGGGGCTGGAAAGAAGTATTCCAAGTCATGAAAGACAAGGACCTACATCCAAGATTGCTCTATCCAGCAAAGCTTTTATTTAGAATGGAAGGGCAGATAAAGTGCTTCTCAGATAAGGTCAAGTTAAAGTTCATCATCACCAAGCCCTTATTTTATGAAATGTTAAAGGGACTTATCTAAGAAGACAAAAAAAAAAAAAAAAAAAACATGTATAGTAAAATGACAGCAAACTCACAATTATTAACAATCACACCTAAAACAAAACCAAAAGAAACTAAGCAAACAACTAGAACAGGAACAGGATCACAGAAATGGAGATCACATAGAGAGTTGTCAACAGGGGAGTGGGGTGGGGAGAGAGGGAGTAAAGGTACCGAGAATAAGTAGCATAGATGGAAGGTAGAAAATAGACAGGGGAAGGGCAAGAATAGTATGGAAAATGTAGAAGCTGAAGAACTTATGACACATGAATTAAAGGGGGGGAATGTGAGTGGGAAGGGGTGGGCAGGGTGGAGGGGAGTAAAGGGGGGAAATGGGACAACTGTAATAGCATAATCAATAAAACATATTAAAAAAAGAAAAAAGTATTCTTAACTCAATATAATTATTCCAAAAGCAGTAGAATAATACAAGTTTTGGTAGTGTTTTAGACGCTATACTGCTCCAATGACCCTGCAGAAATTTTTTTTAAGATTTTTATATATTTATCTTCAGAGAGAGGGGAAGGGAGGGAGAAAGAGAGGGAGAGAAACATCGATGTGTCGTTGCCTCTCACATGCCCCCCATCAAGGGCCTGGCCCAAAACCCAGGCGTGTGCCCTAGCCTAGACTGGGAATCAAACTGGCAACTCTTTGGTTTGCAGGTGCACGCTCAACCCACTGAGCTATACCAGCCAGGGCAGAAATTAAAAGTTAAAAAATGTCCATGCATTGTTTCTGCACATGAAACAGATAGAAAGATATAGGTATTTAAAAATCTATCTACAAATAAGTCCTACTTCCAATTGAGTTATGTTTTTAAAATGAAGTTTGTTCCTGGAATATGACAGTTAAAAATTACAAGATTAATTTAATAGTTGTTGTGGGTTGGGGTTTGACAGGAGCAATCCTTACATGTACCCACACACATACCCTACTTCAATCTACTGAAGTCCCAGGGAAAGTATATCTAGTTAAAAGACTTGAGATGATATAGAGCAAATAGGTCTATTTGCAGTTTCACATTCACCTCATATTAATTGGTTATTCTGTACTGTGTGGCACAGACTTTTCAAAACTCTTTTAAAAATTAAGACTGACTTCTTCCCCCCAAAATCCTCCCAAACACAGAGGAAAAAAACCCTGTTGGGAAAAATTGTATTTTCTGATAAAGGCACAAGACTTTTTTTTCAATGTGACTAAGATCACATCTCTAGCTTTCTCCATTATCCATGGTGGTGCTAGTATCTATCAATTTAACTAACCATTCTAGATTCTTTTTTTTTTTAATCTGTAACAAGAAAAGGAATGCTTACACTATTTTCCATGAGGTCCCAAGGCCAAACTAGAATTAAAACTCTTTTTTAATACCTAACACAATAGTATTAGGAAGTTTAGAAGCAAAAACCAACCATATCAAGAAATAAAAACAACTCTTGAGGCTCTATTAATAGTGTTTTTTCTGTTGCTCATTTCTTCACAAACTTAGGCTCTGAAACATACGAGCAGAATAGGGTAAAATGATTACCACGCTTTCCTTAAAACTACTGCCAAAGAAATCGAGAGTCCCATGGCATCCTCCATTTCTAAAGTAATCCTCCTTTTGTGGTGGCTTGCTTGCCCTTGCCTTACTTTTCACTTCAGAATACCATCATCTGTTAAGACAGAGATGGTTCAACCAGCAATGTGTTTCAGCTAAATCTTAAAGACACCCATCAAAGCCAGGCAACAATTCGTTAATTGAGCGTTAAAATGTTGCCCAAAAGGGTCATCATCACATTCTTTACTGATTTTTACATATTGCTTACAGAATTTCTTATTATTTTATGGAAGCTCTTTAGCTAAAGAATCCTATACAAAGTACTCTTTTTACACCATATGAACAGGGGTGTAAACTTATTAGGGCCCAAAGTGTAAATGCCAATCATAAAATGTTTGTACTGTGCCTGGCTAGGTAGCTCAGTTGGTTAGAGCACTGTCTTGATATGCCAAAGTTGCAGGTTTGATTCGCAGTCAGGGCACATACAAGAATCAAGCAATGAATGCATAAATAAGTGAAACACAAATCGATGTTTCTCTCTTTCCTTTCTCACTCTAAAATCAATCATTGAATAAATAAAACCCTTCCTTTCTATCTCTAAAATGAATCAATAAATAAAATTTAAAAAAATGTTTGTACTGTAAGAAAACCAGGAAAGATCAAAATTCTGGGGTAAAATTGTCAGGTTTCAAATTCCAGACTCCTCCACTAGCTATGTGACCTTGGAAAAATTAGTTAATCCCCTGCACCTCAGTATGATCATTTATGAAGTAGGGATACTGATACTATCTCATATGAGTTTTCTGAAAATTAAATGTGAAAAATATCTATAAAATGCTGATACACATACTTGCTCAAAAATGTTTTCAATTATATTAACACTGAATTTATTATTCTTTCTTCTCTTTAACTACCAACATTGTTTCTTTTAAAATGTCCTACAAAGATTGCTTTAAGTAGATTTTTTAAATTAGAGCTAAATTTATAAAGATAAGAATAATCCATAACTTAGCTCACTATTAGAGGCTCTTCTGTTCTTGTCTCACCTTCAAAACCAAGTACCAAATGTACTAAAAGACTAACCATAACATTTCTAAGTGGGAAAGATGCAATAAACACTCATGGCTGGCCGGAGGTAATAATCATCACCTCCTTATCAAGTAAATACTGTATTCTTCCCTTATCCAAAGGGGAGACATTCCAAGACCTCCAGTGCATGTCCAATACCTCAGATAGTACTAAACACTATATATATTATGTTTTTTACTATATACTCATACCTATGATAAAGTTTAATATATAAATTAGGCAAAGTAAGAGATCAATAACTAAAAATAAAATAACAATTATAACAATATATTGTAATAAGCTATGAGGATGTGATCTCTCTCAAAATATCTTTTGAATTGTTTATTTTTGGAATTTTCCATTTAATATTTTCAGACCTAAGCCATGCAAAGTAAAACTCAGGATAAGAGGGGGGCTACGATATTAAAAGCAAGAGAAAAAAATCTATTTTTCAACAGTTATTATAAATAAAAGTAACTAAAAAAACCACATCTCCAGTTCAAATCATAAAAAATATGTATCCTTTATCACATCAGGTTTTATTATAGATGAAAGCTGAAATCATCTGCAGTTAATCCATAAAGAAAATTTCTGCATTTTCATTCAAGTACATGTTTATAATTGGTATATTACACCTTTTATAACCTTGATTTTTATTAAAAGGGCATATAAAAGAGACATAAATCTTTTTTATTTAACCTGAAATAAAATCTTAACAAGAAAAGACAATAAGTTTAATAAGCGACATTTCTATTGCAGAATGTCTTTTACCACACTCTCAAGCTAACAGGACTATCCTCTGTCACTACATAATCAAGCCCAACTGATGTCTCAGATTAATTTGATCTTTTCTTTTTTCTAATTACCTGTTAATTCTTAATAGAAAACAATCTGATGAGTTAACATTTTCTAATAAAAGTGGCTGTTTTACACAGGGTGGGCAAATAAATTATCATTCATTAATTATTATATTATTTTCCATACAAACAACTGTAAACCTACTTTGCCCCACCCTGTATATTATATTGATTACAATAAGAAATATTTTTCTGTACTAGCACTTTCAAGTTCTGGGAGACTCCTAGAATAATTGCAGTGCAGTCAAGAGTCAATTAAGAGCAGGCCAAGAACCATCTGATTAAATATGAATTTCTATCCTCTTACTGTAATAAACAATAGAATTATAGGATTGAAGAAAAATCATGAAAGCGGAGTTTAGGAAGAGACATAAAAACAAATGGTAGGAAACCAGAGATGGATCCTAGAAGCAAGAAGTTGGGATGAACTAGGCATGACTTTTGTCATATATTTAAACTTCATTTTCATAATTATTTCCATAATGGTATTTTTAATTTACTAGATATGGATCAACAGAAATTAATAATACTAAACAAGAACCCAACAGATTATTTTTAATGTTAAGCATTTTTAAAAAATCCTTCTCAATAAGGTATCTTTATACATTTCATCAGGTAAGAGTTAATAACCTAGCTACCTTACTAACACAGACCCTAGGAAAAGAAATAAATCAGGCCTATGGCAATTTAGAAATATTCCATAAAGTCAAGTAAGATACTGCTACTATTTTTAGGATTTCCATTTGTGAGCTATAAAATATAATTATGTATGGTACCATATCAAATAGATGGATGATAATAAAAATGTTTATTTTACCCTCACTGTAATATTTCATATTTTCTTTTTAAAAATACCAATCTTAAATATTTCATTAATATTGGTGTTTAGTTCTTATTTAACTACTTCCTTAATTTGATCCATCATGTAACCTAACTCATGCTATTAAAAGCATTTTAAAATTTTAATCCATTTTTTATTACTCAATTTTTCCAATTTGCTTATTTCTCCTGTGTTATCTGATTGATCTTATCTTACATTTCTGTATTTCTAGAATGACCTCTTGGTTAATCTTATTTGTATACTTCCTCACAGTTTAATTTTCAACTCAGTTTTTTATATGGCACACAATACACACCATAATCAATATTTCTCAATATAGAAAGTGTAAGGAATGGTAACTTTTTCTCTGTAGTTGAACTTTTTCTCTAAGTACCCCGAAGAAGAATACTACCCTCCAAATCTGAATACCCTAACTGTACACCATCTTATTTCTTTAACAACTTCTTTAAAGGTAGGGAAATGCAAAAATAGAATTAAAAAGTAAATACTAGTAGCATATACTTTTGTCCAAGATTTTTTGCAAATTATTTTTAAAATAATTGTAGCAGTATCTTTTATTTACTAATTTTATTAGAAGTTTCATGTATAATTATGGCTTCATCAGAAATATGATTTTAATGGCTATGTTTGATTGCATTAAATAGCTAGACCCTTTCTTTTCCCATTGTCAGACAATCATCACATTAAATTTAAAAAGCAGCAGCAGAACTATGTATGGCGACCTAGTTAACTATCTTTATTGTGGTGTGGTGATCAATTCCCAATATATACAAATATGTAATCATTACACTGTATACTTTAAATTAATACAATGTTATATGTCAACTATACCTCAATTTAAAAAAAACTAATTTCCTATCTTAAAAAAAAAAAGGCAGTAGCAGGAAGAACCATATCCAGCACTGAAATGAAGGATATTTAATTAAATGGTAAAGAGACTTTAAATCTGTTTTAAAGCTTAGTAACACCCAATTACTGGTTTTCCTACTTTATTTTCCTAAAGAAAGAACTTAAATTTGGAAAAAGTATGCACTATATAGATGGTTATTGCTTAAAATGTTTTAATTTAGCTAACATTTATGGAGACCTTACTATGTGCTAGGTTAAATGCTTTATATGAATTTGCCCCAACAACAACTTATAATGAAGATACTATTTATGCTCCCATTTAAGGATAAGAAGATTGAAGCACAAAAAAGATAAATAAAATAACTAAGCTGAGGGCACACACAAATGTTGGAACAAGGATTTGAACCCAAATCTGACCACATGGCTACAATTTCAATACAGGTTAGAAATTATACTATACATTAGAAGCAGTAGTCTCCTACTGTCCTCTTGAAAAGGGGGAATGGGAGCCCTGACTGACGTAGCTCAGTGGATTGAGTGTGGGCCTGTGAACCAAAGGGTCGCCAGTTCTATTCCCAGTCTAAGGCACACGGCTGTTGCAGGCCAGGCCCCCAGTAAGGGGCATGTGAAGAGCAACCACACATTGATGTTTCTCTCCCTCTCTTCTCCTCTCTAAAAATAAATAAATAAAATCTAAAAACTAAAAAATTAATATAAGAAATGTCACTATAATACAGAAGTATTTATGTATGTCATGACATGATGTCTGATATTTGCTGTAAAATAATACAGCTTGGGGAAGGGGAGAAGAAAATAGGAACAAAATTAGACATCCATTGATCATTGTTAAAGCTCAATGATGGGTATATGGGGATTCATTATTTTATTATCACTATTTTTACATATTCTTTAAAATGTCCATAATAAAAGGACACCTAAAAATTGTTAAGAATATTTAAAAAACATTGAAAAAACTGGCTGCATAGATTAAATACTTTCATTACAGAAGCAAACAAATTTCTTATGATACCCTGTATCAAAGGTATAAAAGTATATGACATACTTGATACTTACATATTTTATATATCTTACACATTTTATATATCATCTATAAAAGGTTGACCTTACTTTAAATATTTGAGTATCTTCTCAACCAAAATAAAAAATTAATGGAAATATTTAGGCACAAACATGTAAATATAAATAATAAATGGTTTTCTACATTTCCGTCAACTTGTTAAAAATAGTTGCTTAAACAATTAACACTTTTTTTCATCTTTCTCCTGCCTAATAATCTCTATGATTATAACACTCTCCAGTTTTTTGACCAGAGAATGGATGGGTTTGTACACACACACATGACTCCACAACATGGTCACAAATGGAAAATCATGAATAAAAGTCAGATATCTGCTTCACTAAGAAACACTTCTACTACTTCCTCATCTAAGATTGTAGTTGATTTTCCCACTAATGTATATCTATAGCCTTCTTGTAAACATAATCAATAATTTGAGAACCTTTTATATGCTCTATAGTTAAAACAATTCACCTGATAGTAAAAGAAAACATTAAGCCAGACATTTTCACCACATTAGCTCACTAAATTTAAGTGATTATATACACTTTTATAGAAAGAATATTAAAGTTTAAAGAGGTAAAAATATTTGCCAAGGTCACAGAGCTACTAAGTAGCTAAACTGGTCCTCAAATTTAAGCTCAATTACAAAACCCACATTTTTCTCCACTATACCAGACTACTTTATAGAAAGCAAACACCTACACTCATGTCAAACAAATATTTAGGGCCTTTTGTAAGTGGACAACAAAATATTTAAGAATCTGAGCCCCACCCACTCCCCCTCCACGGGGCACTGGTTACCTATATATTTTACAGTGGTAGCTTGGCTTTGAGTAAAGAGCAAACACAAAAAGCATTGTTTCTGCTACTGTGTGACTTTTTTCCCCCCACATCTCTTAATTTCAGCCTCAGGTTACTCATCTTTACAATGGGGAAATGAATATCCTTGCTGTCCAATTCCAGGATTCAAGAATAATCTATGTGAAATCACTTCAAAATTATAAAAACAACACAGACATTTTATCTTAAAATGCTAAAAAAACATGAAATAAAGTTTTCTGAAGTAATCATAAATTGTCTGAATTATTCCACACACTCTATTAACATTTCCAGAACTTTCTAAAACCCTTTTTTCTAAGCATAGCTCAATCATCATCTCTATTACTTGGCTTTCCTCATCTTTAAAAACAATGCAAGAGTAATGACATCAATGCCTTTGTAATAAATAATTAATATATCATTTTGTAATGCTTAGCATATAAAAGTTGTGAATTTTCAAACTAAATATGTGTTTGGTGTCACTCTTTTAGTTATATTTATGGTCTTGTTTGAGTCTTTTCATATTCAGTTTGTTTGTTAAAATCTGGAATTCCAAGGTAGAATATTCAACATATAATTTTTAATGATTGGGGGGGATATAAGTGGGGGGACTCAAAGCTTCTCAAAGCAGATACAGTAACTAACAAGCACATCAAACACAGCAACAAAATCCACTGACACGTTCAGCTGCTCTAAAAGAAGGATCAGGCTCTTTAGGGGAAAACTACATTGTATGAGTTTGCAAAGTTTCACACTTTCTCATTTAAACTCCATTTCAGAGAAAGCCTTTGCATATTCACACAATATGCTTTAAAATGGCACTCTGCTGACCTTCCAATAGTCCAGCTCTATGAAAATTCTGTGATGGGTGTAACTTCAGAGAATCTGAAAAACACAAAAAGCATTAAGTACTTTTTATGCTGAATGATTTTTTTTAAAAGCCAAGGATAGCATTCATCTCTTATATAACTGTCATATATTTTTAAGAGCTAAAGCCCATATTTTGAGTATATTCTCTTAGAAAGAAGGCTGAATTGCCTCTACAATGGTCTCTATGCTAAACTTAGATTTTCACAAAGCATTTGTTTCATGGAAAATTATCTGGTGATTACTGCACAAATGGTGTTAATGTCTTGACTATTTTTAGTACCCAATTGTACCACATTTGTCTCCTCTAAGAATCATCTCTTGACACCGACTTCTGACTCTCAGAGCTACAATATTTCCTAACTACTTCAGGTAACACTGCCCAAAACATCTTACAGGATGGTGGCTGCCAACTAAAGTCATCAGAGCAACAGACAATGGCTACAGTTACTAAGTAGGACTCTGTGTACAAACTCAGTCGTCAGTCTATAAAGTCCAGTACCTTCCAGAGTAAACCATCTCACTCGGATTCACTTAAACAATTCAAATACACGAATGTGAAGCTGAAGCGCCCCTCTTTGGAGGGGGTGCAACCATCCGATGCATACATAAAACCAGTAACTGAAGCCACGCTGAGTTTCTCAGGAAGGAAGTTGATAATGGCACACAATTTTTAAAATACGGTGAAATCAATCATGAATAACCCAGCTCTGCCTTTTGTCCCTTCCCGGTGCTTTAAGAAGTGGTGAAGAGTGCCGTCAGGGCATTTCGGTGTGACGCCCCTTGCACACGGAACCTGTTCTAACACATTCTTGTGGTGTCCAGTATAGGAATTCAACCCCGGTAGAGATTAGCTCAAGTATTAACATTTTAGATCCTGGGAACCCCCTTTGGGCTTTTGCCAAAAGAGTTTTTAAATGGGAATCTCTGCCCAATGCGCCCCCTCCCTGAACCGAGCCCTCGAACAGCAATGAAATAGAAAATTCTCAAAGGACAGCGGCTGTGCCTGAGCTGGCACCCCTGGGACAGGGGAGGGATAAAACTAACAGAGAGCACCCCTGTCTTTGTAGACGCGAGGCAGAAGTGAGTAATGAGAACGCCACAGAGGTAGGAAGGGGGAAGAGGCAGAAAATTCGGGCCCCTTCCAGCAGAGAGATGACGAGGAAAGGCAGAACGCCTGGTCAAGGGGGGCCGTCCCAGCAAGGGGAGGGAGTGGACTAGGCCGGAGGGAGAGGGGGGTAAAACGACAACGCACAAACAGCCTGGAGGTGGGCTCACGGTGACCCCGCACCCAGAGCCAGCCCCAGGCCACGCCGCCTGTTTGCGGGCAACTTTAAGGGGGAGGATGGTCCTGGCGAGCGGAGCCGCGGCCCCACGCATCGCGGCGGCCCCGGCACGGGGCCCAGTTTGGGGCGATCCCCGAGCAGGGGAGGCCGGTGCTGGACGCTCCAGGAGAGTGGCGAGTGGCGGGCCGGGCTGGCAGGGGGACGCTCGGAGAGACCGGTGCCGCAGAGAGGGGGCCCACGGCATTTGGGCCCCCCAGCGCCCGAGCCCTCGCGGGGGAGGGGCCGCTTCCAAGGTCTCCCAACCCCATCGGACTCGCCCCATCCCCCAGGACAGGCCATCCGGGCTCCGCTGTCCCTCCAGATGGGGACCCCTCCACTTCCCCCGGGCCCTGCCTCCCCGCCCCCACGCCGCTGCCCCCAGCCTGACGCACCTCGCGAGTACAGGGACTTGGGCGATTCCAGGTCTAGGTCCGCGCTGAGCAATGAGATGAAGTCCGAGGGCATCGCAGCTCAACCCAGCCCGGCCCGAGGGCAGCGGGAGGGGGGGCGGCGGTGGCGGCGGCACTCCTCTCCGAGACCGCGGGCACCGAACCGGGGGCGGCGAGGCAAGGCGAGGGTGAGGGTGGCTGCCGCTGCCTCCTCCAGGGCAGTGACTCCCACCAGGCGAAGACCAAAGCGGCGGGGTGGAGGGGAAACTCCACAGGGAGTGAATCCTGGCGAGCCAGGAGGGGGGTTCAGGGCGGGGAAAGGGCGGGTGAAGAGCCAACGGGTCTGTTTGGAGCTTCTCCTGAGAGAAAACTGACGGTCGCCGCCACCGCCGCCGCTGCTGACAGGAATCTGAGCTCCGCCTCCCGCGGCGCACTGCGCAGGCGTGGAGGGGGCGCCCCAAAGAGGGGAAGAGCCCGGTGGCCACCGGAGGGCGGGAAGGCGCGCCGTGGAACAGCATCAACAGCGGCTTCGCTTCCTGCCGTCGCGTCGCGGCCAGGGCTGCTGCGACTCGGTCCCGCCGACTGCGAGGGAGGGAGGCGGGAGGTGTCCGCTTCTGGGGTCCTGTGGAAGGAAAATGTATTTGCACTGACCTGATGGCAAGCCTGAGGTGGCCCTCAGAAGTCCGAGCTGAACACAAGAGACAGACCTGAGGATCCGAGATGTCTGCCCGAAGAGGGAGAGGACCTCAGGGCCCGCACGGCCAGCGGGTGGATTGGAGTCTCACAGGGGAATAGAGCTCGTTGCTTGGACAGCCACCAGCCCTTTGGGGTTTTCAAAGCAATGTCTAAATTGAGTTGGCCAAAGGACTGTCAAGTTCATTTCTTAATTAGGAAGTGGCATACCATATTCTAAAAACCTTGAGTTATTGGTTGTTTTTAATTAAAGTATCTTCTCTCCTTTCTCCTCCCCTTGCCCTTCCCCCACTCCACCCCGCGCAATGTCCTTTAGAGGATGAAAATTAAAAAAAAAAAAAAAATCTGACTGTTCTGGGGTGGCCCGGTTTATTCAGAGTGGGAGACGGAAGACAAAAATGGGATCGTATGAATACACCTGGCTCTTCTAGAGGGAAAAAGGGGGGGGGGGACCTAAACATCACTCTTCCAAACAGCTCTTCATTTTTTACTTTTTGAGTAGGCAAGAATGGTGGAAGAGCACCTTTAATTGATTGTTTGCCATTCTATTCTGTTCATAGGGCCAAAAGTTTCCATTGCAAAAACTGAAAATCCTCACCTACACCGCAGACTGTTTCCTGAGTCTAATAAGACTTCTGAGAAATTTTAATCAAGCTATTACCATACCAACTGGAGTGCAGGGTATGCACATTGGGAAATAATTTTAATCTTATGTAGAATATTGATGCCAGCAGCCACCTGGGAAAAGTTTTTAAGATAGTTGATTTTGTTTTGATTTTATATTATCTACAAAGATAGTTATAAATCATAAAAAAATTCTGTTGTAATACAGACACAGATTGATTAATTGATTGGTTGATTGAGAGAGCCTTTCCCCCAGCAACTCACGCACTTCATCTGGTCTTGTGGTGCTGGGGATGGGGGAGAAACTCAGCAAAGAAGGCCCTGGTGTGAGGACCTTCACAAAGCTTTACCTACAGACCTAGAATTTAAACTTGTGTCTTCACAGTCTACCTGTCTTTCTATCTGAACATCTGATTGAGGTTGCCCAATTATCTTCACTACATTCTATGTAGTAATTAGTCAACCTTGTCAACATTTTCTTACTGTCAGAGGTAAGAAAGCTTTTTTAAGCCACCCAAGACAGCAAAACAGAACAGGAAGCTACCTTCAAATATCTATGCCCATGGTATGCTGCCATAATAAAACCCAAGGTAATTCCCTTCATAATGGTCAGAGACCCAATTATTTGAGACAGAAAGACTTAAATCTCACATTGCCCAACTGGCCAAGGCTTTTGAATCCAAGTAGGAGTCACACTTCTGAGAGATATACCCCCTCGTGAGTCGACACATAATGCCAGAAGAGGAAATTGCTAGGCAGAACCCCAATAAAAAAAGTTAGGTGAACCCCTCTGAGCATGTCCCTTTTCCCCACACCTGTGTAATCATTTAACAAACTTAGGGTATAGGAAATCCCCAGATACTCTCCTGACCCTAATTAAGAAGTCACGAATTGGCAAAATGTCTTTCTCCTCTTTTTTTTTTCCCAGTACAACTGTTTTACTGTGTATGTACATGAGATTTCCCCTACTTAGCTAAGAGGAAAGTGAAGAGGGATCTCCCAAAGTGTGACTTGACCTGGACTATGAATTCTCCTAGACTATGATTCTCTGGGCTCAGGCCCCACACCATCAGCTCCTGCAACAAGCCGTGATCATCTCTAAACGGATACTTGAAAACTCAGTGATTCCCCCTCTCCATGTCCTTTTACAGTGATCCATTTTTTCAAAAACTGCTTAGATGGATAGTTTTTATGGCCATGTTCTGCAACAGCATAAAAACCTAGATTTTCATTTTGTCCTTAAAACTTCAGTGACTAAAAGCACAAATTAATTAGTAAACAATGTTTACTCAGCTCTGATCACAAAATGTGATATAATCTACATGATATTCAAGGTTATTAAAAATAACTATCTGATCATTATATCTTCAGTAAATTACATTCTAACCCTAGTTCCAATGTTGTTTCCCTCCATAGTCATTAATGTCTCAGTTACTTCCCCTTTTACCTGATATTTGAAATAGTCTCATGTCATATTTTAATTTTTTTAAAGAAATGGGTTTTTTAAAAGATTTTATTTATTTATTTTTAGAGAGGGAAGGGAGGGAGAAAGAGAGAGAGAAATATCAATGTGCGGTTGCTGGGGGACATGGCCTGCAACCTAGGCATGTGCCCTGACTGGGAATCGAACCTGCGATGCCTGGTTCGCAGCCCGCGCTCAATCCACTGAGCTACACCAGCCAGGGCGAAATGTTTTCTTTTTTATTTAATTTTCATTCTGTGTCATCTTAGTTAAGGAATTCTTTTTTAAAGATTTTATTTATTTGTTTGTTTGTTTGTTTTTAGAGAGAAGGGAAGGGAGGGAGAAAGAAGGAGAGAAACATCAATGTGTGGTTGCCTCCTATGCATACCCCACTGGGAACCTGTCCTGCAACCCAAGCATGTGCACCAGCTGGGAATCGAACCGGCAACCCCTTGGTTTGCAGGCCCACACTCAATCCACTGAGCTACACCAGCCAGGGCTCATACTGTATTTTAAAAACTACCCTATTCCCCAAACATATGTCTTCATAATACTTTCTCTGTGCACAACAAAAAGTAACACTTTTAGCCCTAAAATTTGGAAATTTCCTCTCATTGGAAATTACAATAGAATTATGAAACAATATAAAGCAAATTCAGTAGTCTGTATTTCAGTAGAATTTCAGTAGAACTTCTTTATATTACTTCCCAGTCATCATATTACAATCCTAGAGTTACTTGATTAAAATTTCACAAGAACCCAGAATTCAGCCACAAGGTTGTGTAGATTACACAACAGATTGACAGTTTTTATGTTGGTGGTGTGTTCTTTAAGCCCTCCTGGGCCAGTTTAGGCACTTAGTGAATTGTGCGGCTCGATCCACTACAAATGAAAGAGGTTCAAATATCAACCACTGAAAAGGAATTAAATAAATTTGTACAGAACAGAGGAATGTGTTGTCACAAGATCTACAGAATCTTTGTCATTGTAATACAGTTAAGGCTATTAAAATAATTTTAGTCACATGCATATTGTAAAGAACCTGCTAAACAAACACAAAATCTGAAAGGAAAATTTCCAAAGAGAATCAAATCATGGACAAAAAAAGTTCAGACTGCAAATTATCTTTGCCCCACCTTGG
The DNA here is from genome assembly GCA_004024845.1 of Tonatia bakeri. Classification (NCBI taxonomy): domain Eukaryota; kingdom Metazoa; phylum Chordata; class Mammalia; order Chiroptera; family Phyllostomidae; genus Tonatia; species Tonatia bakeri. Next base: position 13,877 of record PVIA01005796.1, read on the forward strand.
GAGCACTCAATAATGGAGAGTCGATAGTGGTGGGAAATTGCAGTGACTGAATTTGTGTTGAAATTAAACCAAAGTCTCATGTGATTGTGTGTCAATTTTTATCCCTAGAAATGTTCTAGCAAATATTTCTGAAGGAGAAATTAGTTTCGATAGTTTTGCCATCAGGTTTAGAACATTCTCACTCCCTATGTCTTTCAAAGGGCCTTAATCTGATCGTCAGTCACCTCATTCATTTTGATGAAGTACTCCTGTTCTTATAACTTGGTCTGATTCAAAGTTCTCATCTGAAGTCTCCTAGAGACCAGTTTTGTCTCTCAAGATCTAGAATAATTCCAAGTCCTGAGATAGCATGCAATCAGTTTGAATCTGGAGCACTTAGCAGTGAGAAAGGTGGTGAATACCCGAGACGCTCAAAGGGTGGATTAGAGAGGAGAAATTTTAATGAGAAAATAGAAACCCGAAACCCATTAAACCAAAAAAGGAAGGAGGATGTCTCTAGGTCATCCCAGCAGTAGGCAGTTTAGACTTAGGTAAACTGTACGTAAGTCCTTATTCACACTGGCCTTGATATCTACGCTTAGGTTTGTAAGATGCTCTTTCCACATCTAATCATAATATTTATTAAGTCTAGTAGCCCCACCTCAGCTGTGACATTAGTTTAACCAAGAATATGAATGAGGAATTATTTTACAATTTCTTATGACCCGCTCTCTTAATTCAGGGAATTTTAACCTGAGGTCTGTGGGTTTGCAAGCATGTACACAAATTTTTGCAAACTTCAACCTACATGCATCTTTTCCCTTGGAATGAATGTCTTTAACTCCTAAGATTTCTACAGGAAAAAAGTTACATAACCCAATTCTACATGAAGCAAATCCTTTCCTCCCTCTTTCCACAAATGGGCTCTAGGAACTACGGTAGATGCAGGAAATATGAAGAAATCACAAAGATGAGTATTAAGATGTCAACTCTCAGCCTGAGAAAGGAAATAACCTGTAAGCAAACACATAGATTGTGAAAAGTTTTATGCTGGAGTTCTGTACAGGTATCTAGAAGTAAATTATCCTTTTGCCTTCTTAGCGGGCTGATAGAGGGGAAGAGGAAGGAATGCCATTCAACACACGTCACTCTTTCTTCTCCATCCACTGTCTCCACAGCTGATTTCTCTTCACTGCAACTTCAATGTCCTACAGTGATGAAAAGAGGCTAGGCAGTTGCAGGGCAAAGTCCTGACATACAAATGTTTACATTGTGATGCATCACAGCTATTATGTGTTGATACAAATATCCTAAGAAATACCTGAGCTTCATTGGACTTTGTCAGTGGGTGGTCAAAGAAACACGGAGTGTCCTTTTTTCAGCTATGCTGAGGATTATGGCTAAATACTTCGGTTAAGTATACAACAATAAAAAATAGTTGAATTGGTCATCCACAACTAAGCCCCAGAATTTAAGGGCTAAATTGAAGTTATTGGATAAACTAGGTTGATGTTAGAAATAACATATTCCACCTGAGAAGCATTTGTTTCAGCTCCAAACAGGGAAGAGGCATTCAAGGGATCTGCCCCCAGGCATTAGAATCTAATTATAAAACACAAGGCTTAAAGAGAACACACATTTATTTACTCATTCAGTTTCTCTATCTGAAGAAATTCTATTTGTACCCTTCAAAGTCTAGTTCAGATAATGCTTCATCTGTGAATTCATCCTAGACCTTTCCAAGCAATATTAATTGTCCTCTCCTCTGGGTTTCCATTGCATTTTGACCAAACTATTGGTAGGGCAATTATCACAGTGAATTACATTTCATGGTGTCTCTCTAATATATTGTAAACACTTGGTTGTACATCTCTAAGAAGGTCAAAATAAATAAAACACATCCTTGCCTTAAATAGTTTATAATTGAGCTTCTGCACAGCTAAAGAAAACAGTATCAAAATAAAAAGAGAATCAACTGTATGGGAAAACATATTTGCCAATGATACCTCAGACAAGGGCTTAATCTCCAAAATATATAAAGAACTTACACAACTCCACTCTAAGAAGACAAGCAACCCAATTAAAAAATGGGCAAAGGACTTGAACAGACACTTCTCCAAGGAGGACATACAGAAGATCCAAAATCACATGAAACGATGTTCAATATTGCTAGCTATCAGAAAGATGCAGATTAAAACCACAATGAGGTACCACTTCACACCAGTCAGAATGGCCATCATAAGCAAAACAACAAACAACAAGTGTTGGAGAGGTTGTGGAGAAAAGGCGACCCTACTGCACTGTTGGTGGGACTGCAGACTGGTACAACCACTATGGAAAACAGTATGGAACCTCCTCAGAAAACTAAAAATGGATTTGCCTTTCGACCCAGCAATTCCACTGCTGGGACTATATCCTAAGAATCCTAAAACACCAATCCAAAAGAACCTATGCACCCCAATGTTCACAGGAGCACAATTTACAATAGCTAAGTGCTGGAAGCAACCTAGATACCCATCAGTAAATGAATGGATCCAAAAACTATGGTACATTTACACAATGGAATTCTATGCAGCAGAAAGAAAGAAGGAGCTCCTACCCTTTGCAACATCATGGATGCAACTGGAAAGCATTATGCTAAGTGAAATAAGCCAGGCAGTGAAAGATAAATACCATATGATCTCACCTTTAACAGGAACCTAAACAAAAAAAAAAACAAAGAAACAAGCAAACTATAGTCAAAGACACTGTAATAGAGGACAGGCAGAAAGTGACCAGAGGAGAGAGAAGAGGGAGTTTCAGGGGAAAAGGGGAAGAGTTTACAGGTACAAAGTTAAAAGACACATGGATAAAAACTAGGGGGAGGGTGGTAATGGGAGGGAAGTTGGGAGGGAGGGGTGGGTGGGCTGGATTGGGAGTTAAGGGGAGAAAACTGTACTTGAACAATGATTAAAATAAAATTTAAAAAATAGTTTATAATTGATTGTGAGCACATAAAAGCCATTTGTTGATATCTTCATAGGAATTAAACATTAGATACAGAGATTAATAGGATGCAAGAAGAAACTGGAAAGGTAAATGAAGGGCGGAGGTGAAAGAAAGGATTCAAACATTGTGCTAAGGCTTCTATTCTTTATCCTATCGACACCGGGGAGCCATTGAATGTTTGTTACTGTTGTTGTTTGGTTTTTGTTTTGGGGTTTTGTTTGTTTGTTTGTTTGTTTGTTTGAGGAGGGAAATGACCTCCCAGAGATATATTTTAAAGAAAGTAACTAAGGCAATAATGTGGAGCTTGCATTGGCAGCTGAGAGCCTGGAAAGAGGTCCTAACGTGTAGAGCTTGGAAAAAATGGGAAGGAGTTATAGATGTAAGACATTGTGGAAAGAGAATGGAAAGAACTCAGAAACTGCTTAAATGTTGAGAGTGAGGGAAAGAGAAAAGTCAGAATATTCAAGAAAAGGGAGATAGTGGGACAAAGGTTTGAAACATCTCCCAATATTGGCTCTTCATCCTCGGGAGTCCAATAATTTAACCTACCAAAAAAAATCTACTAGAGAAACAAACATCACTAAACATGAATCACCCAAGAGACTTTATACTTTTGTTACCTGGAAGAGCAAAAACTCTAACCAGAATTGATGTTAGCCGAGATTTACATTTTACCACAGGAGGAAATCCAAGAAAACATAATTTGCGGAAACTGAGTAAAAGAATAAATAGATGAGAAATGAGTTTACATGAACATGCATTTCCAGTTTTTACTCCAAACAAACTTGAGCATTAGCCTGCAAGCCTATTAAAGTTCACTTTCCTAGTAACTAAATGTGGAAGAATTTCAAGAATGCTAAAGGCCAAAAATTCTTCACAAAAAGCACAAGGGCTGCTAGAAAGAAAAAGCAGCCATAATGTCTTTAAAGGGGATCAATTCTTTGAACCTTCCATTCATGGAAGACTTAGATTATAATAGAACTGAGGTTTACTCTCTCAGGCCTGGACCAAAGACCAGAGCATTTAAAAACCAGGTACAGCCCTGGTGTAGCCCAGTGGATTAAGCGCCAGCCTGCAGATAAAAGGTTGCGTGGGTTTGATTTCCAGCCAGGGCACAAGCCTGGGTTGCAGGCCTTATCCCCAGCTGGGGGCATGTGAGAGGCAACCAAGTGACGTTTCTATTGCACGTGGATGTTTCTCTCCTTCTCTTTCTCCCTTCCGTCTTCTCTCTCTAAAAATAAATAAATAAAATTTAAAAAAAAAAAAACAACAGACATGTGCAAAACAGGCTGAAGGAACTCTGAACTCAGCCCCGACTACCTGAACAAGAATCATGAGGAACAAGTAGATCATCTGCCCTTTGTAGTTATTAAATAAATGCCTTCTTGGGTGCAAGCCCATAGAGAGTTGCTCCAGTAGGTTTCCCTCCAGAGGGAAAGAGAAAAATGTAATCTGTATCACTGCTCATGAGCAGTCCAGTCAGCCCCAAGCCCCAAGTGTGACTTGGTCTTCAGTGTTGGGGACCATCTTTAGATATGCCACCTAGTGAATTCTAATTTCTTCTAGATAGACCTTGTATTTTCTCGACAGTATTCACATACCTTAGTGGTCAAAAGCTACCAAAGGAGCATGTAACCATCCGCACAACCCAAGGAAATATCTGATAGGTAGTTTGCATGAATGTCACATATACGTATGTTAAGTCTAGCAGTAGCTATTTGATGAAGTAGAACCTGGACTGATTTGGCACCAGGAGCCCCAAGTTCTAGTTCAAGGATGTCAACTTTTGGAATGCCCAGCAGGCAGTCATACTTTTCCTGAGCAGTGTGACTTCCCTCCAAGAAGGGGTTTCTGCTTTCCCTCTGGACTGAATCCTGGGTGGGATGAGGCTAGAGCTGCTGGCATCACCTTGCCACGAAGAGAAAAGAGTCTGTCTGATGTGGAGGGAGCAAAGGAAGCATTGCCTAGAGATGGGGAGAGAGAAAAACCAGAACCTGGGGGAAAAAAAATCACTGAAGTCTCTGGAGAAAGCCACACCTGACTACTTCAATTATCTGAATTGATAAATCCCCCCCCCTCTTTTTTTTTTTCTTAAGAGGTTTGGATTTTCTGTGACTGCAAAGTGAGAAAGACTTAATTTGATACAATCTTACCATCTGCCCAGGTTTGTGGAACTTTCTTAGGCCTCTGTCTCCTCTCTGTGAAATAAGTGGGTTAGATTATTTATCAGACAGGCATTGTGTTTGGCTGCTAGTACAAACACCAGCGGCTTAGAGGTTTTATTTTTCTCATATGAGAAGTCTAGATTAGGCAATCCAGGACAAGTCTGCAGTCCCATGATACCAGCAGGCACACTGCTTTCCCCTCTGCCAGCTTTCCAAGTGGCTCTCAGGCTCACGCTTACAAGACCGCTGTCACCTCTAGGCATCCTGTCTGCATTCTAGGCACGAGGAGGAAGGCAGGCTAAAAGGCCTAAGGGACAGCTCTGGTCCCTGCAAGACCCACTTGGTGGTTTCTACTTAAATCGCATTGGCCAGGACTGGGTCACATGGTCACTCCATCTGAAAGGAAGGTTGGGAAATGTGTGGGTATTTTTAGAAGAGTACATTGATGCTCTGAACACAATTGGGGGTCAGTTGACAAGGAAGAGGGGGAGAACAGAGGTTGGGTAGAGCAGATTCCAGTATCTGCCACTAGTTACAAAACAGCAAAGGTAACCTCCCTCTCTGAAGTTCTATAATTCTAACCTTTTTTCTATCTTGTTTTATCTAAGTCTTTTTCTGTTTACTTTTAAAAAATGTATTGATTTTAGAGAGAGGAAGGCGGGCCGAAAGAGAGAGAGAGAGAAACATTAATTTGTTGTTCCACTTGGTACATTCATTGGTTGATTCCAGTATGTGGCCTAACTGCAAATTGAACCCACAACCTTGTCTATCAGGACGGCATTTGAACTGAGCTGCTCCAGCCAGGGGGAGTTATCTAATCCCTTCTTCATGGAAAAGAGCTAAATATATTGTGGGAAGGGAACACATTTTTAATCTTAAGTTTTGGAGAAGCAGATGTGTATCTCATAAATGAAATGACAGCTGGTACATGTGAAATATCAGATTATTAATCAAAAGATCTTTGTATTTATTATCTCTTTCCTGAAACTTTCTTAAACTCTTTAATTCCAATCTTCTGGAAGCCTATTCTTACCAATCACAACCATTCTGATCACTTCTTAATCAAACTCAGTCACCTGGCTTTTCCTTCTGGTTTCCAGTCCTCAAATGATTTCATATCCTCTTCTTTTATCTAGCCAACCAAACTGTAAACTTGTAAAGAGCAGAGCCCAACACTTGGCAAAATGCTGGATTTGGAGTGAGCAATCGATAATGATTGAGCAAAGGATGAAGGAATGAATAAATAATTAAAATCCGAATTTCTATTTTTTTTCTCTCCTCAGAACTCTGTCAATGCACGCTTGTTAACTGACTGCATCTCAGAATCATTACCAAGGCAATTTGTATCCCAGGAAGCCAGCTTTAGACTTTTATTTTCCACCTTTCAATCCTCTCCACCATTGTACATTCAGCTCAGCCTCAGGAGTCAGCACCCTGACCATATCCCTTCACCTAATTGTTTCACCTAAGCCCCTTCCCATTTGAACAGATTAAAGGTTTTACCTTCAGGAAATTCTTATGTCTAAATTAAATTCTGTATATGCCATTTCCTCTTCCTTTGCTCTCTACTTTGAAAGAACACAGCAGGTAACATGTTTACTAACGTTTTATAAAGGCCTGAGTGGAGGGTTTTTTTTTAATAAAAAATAAGTTATGTAGGGGTTTTATACTGCAAAGCATTATGTGTTCATTATAAGAACTAAAAATAATAGCTGAACATACAAATATGAAGTTAATAAATGAGAATTATTTTAAAAATTCATAAATCATCATATAGAAAAGATCATTTATTATATACCACTCTGGAATGTGTCTATGCATATTTGTATTACATATGTAAAAACTGGGTACTCTGTGTATAGTATTATCCTGCATTCTTGATGCAACTGTGAACATCAGTACACATTGGTAAACATTTTTGATAATGTGTGGTGGCAGAGGAGAACTCTTACGACCCAATTCCTTACTTTTGGCATTTAGTTTATTTTCTTTGAAAATCTTCGTAAATACCATTGAGGGGAACATCCTTGTAGCTAATCTGTGCTATGGCCTTTTCTTAATTATTTCCTTTGGCTACAGCCCTCAGTAAATTTTACTTTGCTGAGCATTAAGGAGAAACAATGTTTTTAATGGCAGAGAGTAAAGGAAGTCCATAGTAGCTCTTTACCATTATTTTGGACCTAAAATGTATTTGGCTTACAGGTTCCAGGGCTTACTCAGCATAACACAATACAACAATTTAAAAACATATTCCCATGGCACAACACCTGGAAATCCAAGCTCTCTGCAGAGCACTGTAGAAATGCTGATAGAGAAACTTAAAGTCACAAAACATATTATCTTCATGCTACATCAGATGCTATCCTATTCCAGCATCTAGCACAGACTAGCATGACGTATCCATTTAAGAAAAAAAATCAGAGAAAAAATTATAATTGAGAAAGTTTGGCCCATTAATTATTTCTCACTCTAAACTGGAAACAGGTTGGCATTATCTGCTTTGGTAGAGCTCAAAAACTACTAGGGCAGGTGGAAAAAAAGCAGAGTATTTCCTTTTGAGTGTCCACTCTGCCACTTATTAAATGCATACATCTCTTAATCACTCTGAAACCTCAGTCTCCTCTGGAAAATGTCGTTCACAGAGCTATAGGGAGAAAATTAGCTAAACTGTGAGAAAGTGCTTTGTAAAGTATGATATTATAACACAAATGTTCCCAGTAATTGTCATCGGTGAAGTGTGTCATCCCATGCTTGTTTTTGTACTTTTACAACATGTATGTATCACATTGTTTGAGTTTGCAGTTTCCTATTACTAGTAAGTTTGAACATCCTTTCAGGTATTTACTGACCATTTAAGTTCTGTTTGTTTCCTTTGCCCACTTTTTCATTTGAGTTGTTTGTCCTTTGTTAGCATCTTTAACACATTCTGCATACAAATCCATTTTTGTTACATTTGTTGCAACCTAGAGATATGTGTTATTATTATTATTATTAGAATCATAAATATGAAAAAAGTGAGGCTCAAAGGGGTCAGGTACGTGGCTCAAGGTCACATAAGAAGTGGTTGGAAACCAAGCAAGCAGCCTGTGCTGGAGGGAAACGGGAGGAAGCACATGTGTCAGGCATAGAGTTCCCAACATTCATATTATCCTTCAATCTCATTTAATCATCACATCCACTCTATGAGGTAGGTATTATTACTGTTCCCATTTTACAGATGAGCGAACTAAGGTTTTATAGTCTTTTCTGTTCAGATTTCCATTCCTCGAGGGGAATGTTAAGATGCAAAACAATCAATAGAGTATCAGTATCAGTATACCAGAACAATACATATATACCATACATAAAAAAACCCTATAAATAAAAATAAAATGTTTAAACCCCACTCATGTTTTGTTATACATATAAAATGTGTGTGTGTGTGTGTAATATGTATACATGTCTCCATATACAGATGAACTAGAAGGGAAAACTCCAGCGTTATGATAGGGATTGTGATTAAATCAACCTTCAGCTTTATCTTCAATATTTCTTTTTTTTAAATAAAGAAACAAACAAAACAAAGATTGTTTGCAAGTATTATAAAATGTGAATGGTTATTTCTCAGTTAATGCTGAGAATATGGGTGTGGGGTTTTTTGTTGTTGTTACTCTTTGTACTTTCCTATATTTTTTAAAACTTCTCAATTTGTTAAACAATTTCTTTTAAAAATGGGAAGCAACTACACCAAAATAGTAATAGTGGTCATCCTTTCATACTTCCTTCTGCTTTTCTATAATTTCCAAAGATTTTGTAATCAGTACATCTATAATGGGAGGGAAACCACCAAATAGTTTTTTCTTATTCTAAAGTTTTGTTTTCAGCAAACTTAACCCCAGTATCTGGCTGTAGTTAATGCCAGTATAGAATCAACACTGAGCTCTCCGAGGTGCTTTTACGTATGTTCTTATTACTATACTCCCAAGTAGTGAGTATCTACAACTAAACAAGTGATGGAAAAGCCCGTATTGTCCTAATGCTCTTCCTCCACTCAGATAAGCGGGTTTAAATGCTCTCAGGGAAATGAATCAGGGAGAAGGTGTCAAAGTCTATTGTGTCTTTAATTTCTAAGGAACAGAATGTATATTTGCCTAAATGTGGGCATATGCTAATATCCTGAATTGTAGTTACTACCCAGACACAACGGAACCATTCAAAATTAGTAGAAATGTGGTCTTTACTGGGATTAGCTAGGGTTCCTCTTACAATCCATTTTATCACGCAGTGAATGAATATTAACAGTTGGGTAACAGCAGGTGTGAGTGGGTAAAATGACTCTAAATCACAATCACATGGGGGAAGTTAGAAAAATTGTGCGTAGCATGGAAATCTTTTCATTATTGTAGCTATTTGAACAAGCAAAGCTTGAGTTTCCACATCTAGTGACAGATTTATTTCAATTGAACTGAATAATTGGAGTTTTCCACTGTCAGAAACTTTTATCCACTTCATTACTTGGAGGATTAAAACAAAATTTGATCTAGTGTTTTATGACGTTTTCTCTTCCCATGGACCCAGAGAGGGAAGAACTGGAAACACATGACCCTGGACAGTGTCCGTTTCTGCAGCATCCAACTGAGCACAGCATATACCAGATTATTGCCCAAAAGTTTTAAGTCTGATTCTCACCTCTGTTGCCTCAGAATGATTGGGTCTTACGGCTGGGGAAGGAAACTTTAGAAGTCACTGAATCCCTCTAATTTTCCTGCAGAAAAAAAATTAGGGCATGATTTTGCCAGGAATTCATGAAATTAAACTTAGGCATACACTATAACCCAGAAATTTGACTTTTGAGAGCTACCAAGGAGAAGCCCATGGAGACACTCAAAGATGTTCATTGCAGCATAGTTTGTATCAGAGACAAACAAAATGAAACAAGCCAATCACGATGTCCATCAGTAGGGAATGGCTAATGAAACATAAAATGTTCACACCATGAAGCACTAATGAGTTAGATCTAAGTGAATAGACATCAAAAACAGAATGAATCAAAGAACCCAATTGCAGAAAACAGTGACAAGTCTTTACATAAAAACTCATAAAACAATACTATTTTTACGAGTACAAAATATATAATATGTGATATGATACTGAATATAAAAATCTAAAGCATCTACAATTATGCTGTCCAATATAGTTGCTACTAGCCACATGTGGCTATTTAAATTTAAATTAAGTAAAATAGCCCTAGCCACATTTCAAGTGTTCAGTCATCACATATGGCTTGTGGCTGCCATATTGGACGGCACAGATATACAACATTTCTGTAATTGCAGAAAGTTCTATTGGAAAACATTGCTCTAAAAAAAATACATGCCGAATTCATAAGATCACATAACTGGGTAGTAGTAAAACCAAAACTGGGGTCAGGAGACCACTACTGAAGTGTTCTTGGCAGGAGGTCCCATTTGGGTTATTCATGGATGGATGAATGGACAGATAGTTGAAAGGATTCATTCTTTCATTTATAATCATCTATTGACTACATGTTCAGTTCTGGGTTTGGCTCTTGGGAAACAAAATTCAGCCTGATGCCAACCCAGCCCCAGAGGACAGACTAGAAAAGTGTCAGTCATCAACACGTACCGAACGCCTTTCTGTAGCCAACTCTATGGGAGGCCTCCGGTCAGTGGGGAACAAGACAAAGTCCCTTTCCTCCTAGAACTTGCACTCCACAGCAGGGCTTCTCTCTCAGCATCACAAACATTCTGGTGGGTGATTCTTTGCTGTGGAAGCGGTCCTGTGAGCTGTAGGTTGTGTAGCAGCATCCCTGCTCTCCACTCACTAAATACCACTGGTACCTATTCTCCAGAGTGACACATAAAAATGTCCCCAGACACTGCCAAAAGTCCTCTCGGGGACAAAATCGCCCCCATTGAGAACGATAGGGGAAGAAAAACATCAATCAAATTTTAACAAATCATTTAAACAATGACAAGTGTGTGACTGCTCTCTGTGATGGCATTGTGTGGGATGCTTTAAAAGCATTTACCAGGGCCCAACTTAATCTTTAAGGGGTAGAGGAGGAATGCTTCCATGAGGACAATACTGTCTGCTCTTTCAGCCACACATGGAAAGAACTCGCCTGCATAGACACAGTTCTGAATAAATAAGTCCATGCCAATGGTCTGAGGAAGTCAGATGTGAAAGTGTAGAGAGATATTAGATTTCTTCAGGAGAGCTAGTGTAGGCTGATTTTGATGCATGAGTAGTATCTATTTCAGATCCAGCAATCTAAAGCTCACTCACCTGGCACAGCTTGGGCAGGTTGCCATGAATTTAAGACTAAACCAGTTGGGGAAAAAATGGAGACCCCCTAGGTCCTGTTCTCCTCACCAGAGATCTGGAGGTCATAAATAATAAACCAAAATGAGAATCTGGATTCACCATGTTTCTCATTTCTCTAAGCATTTGGACAAACTCTTCAGTAGGCCTCACTTCTAGACTTCACAACAAAGATAAATACTAGTAGAGAGAAATGGCAAAGACCTGTTAGCTCACCAAACATGTTTATCCCTCGTGGCTATAGGAGTAAGGAGTCCCCAGTTAGAAGATGTAATCAGATCTTCATTCCTTTCCTTAACTAGGCCAAAAGGGACTCCTTGGAGCTAAGGCATATTTTAATATTTTGAGAATTGTGTTTTAAAAGTGAGTTGGTATCCTACTTTAACTTCCTCATTTTTCTCCCCTGAAAAGCCATGGTTCTGGACTGTGAGACAGGGAGCTTGAAAAGCTCCTGTCCTGCTCATTTATTTTATGGATGAGGAAACTAGGGCACAGAGAGGGGAAGCAAAGAGCTCAAAGTTGCACAGCTATTCATGAAAGAATCATTCTCTACCCTCTTAACCTTCTCTTTCCCCTCCAATTGGGAATGACAGAAGAATATAAATTTATATTTACATACATTCTTTTGTTGCTCCCAAATATAGGGGAACATTATATATAATATAATATATAACATAATAAAATATATATAATATATAACATTAAAATTGCATATGTATAAAACTCAAAAGTGATACATCTAAATGCAATGTGGGGAAGATGAGATCCTGGAACAGAAAAAAAACATCAGTGGAAAAACCAGTGAAGTCTGGATAATAGTAGTGATGCACCAATATCAGTTTCTTAGTTTTGACAAACATTCCATGGTTGTATAGATGTTAACAATGGGGGAAAGTGGGTAAGGAGTACAAGGAATCTTTGTACTATTTTTGCATGCCTTATGTAAATCTTAAATAATTCCCCAGTACTATTATTTTTAATGGAATAAAGGCGTAATAGAACAAGCTCAAACAAAGCAGAAGTATTTAAAGAAACAATCCAGATGGGGCCTTGTAGTGCTACCCCTACATTTAATAGCTCAATGTGTCTCCTTTCAGACACTTTCTTTTAGGTTTATGTAAACATACACATACAGTTTTAAATATTCTATCTCATTTAACCCTTCAAATAATCATATGAAATTGGCATTACAATCAAATGAGGAAACTGAGGCTCAAAGAAGTTAAGTAATTGGCTCAGGGTCACAGCTAGTAAATGTCTGGGACTATATCCAAAGCACGCTCTACCTAACTCCAAACTCCATGCTGTTCCCAGCGCCCGCAAGGCTGTGCCCCAAACAAGGGCACTGCGCTCAGGGGGAGAATGGGTTCTACCTTATTCTCCCAAGTCATGTGCTCTGGTCAGGGCTCCATCTGCCTGGAGGCAGGGGCTTCTTTTACTTGGCACAAAGGCTCCATAGGGACTAACACCAGCCCTCTCCTTTCCCTCGTTCCTGTGCCAAGAGAACGGCCACAGTGGCCATGGCCATTATTGTTGTAGAAAACAGGGAGTGTGATTTTGGATGTGTTTCCTGTTGCCAGTTGTGGAGGATGGAAAGAGGAGTGTATTCTGTAAATATCAGGAAACACAGGGGTGTGGAATTTCATATGTTATAGCAAGCCAGTATTCTGCAGATGATAGGCGTGTGTTTTGGATCCTCTGATGTTAACCAGTATCAGGAGATTCAAAACACAAAATATGTTCAGCTGTCTTCCCCAAAGTAAAGTGTTCCACTTGCCAGGAATGGAATTTTCAGACATTTAAGGTCAAAGTGAAATATCTGGGTGGGATCTCAGTGAATCACAAAGCCAGTCACCAGTTCAGGGGCTCTGAATAGGAGGAAATCGGGAATAACAATATGCTGAATTTTTCAACACCAGTGTGTGCGTAGTTCAGGATCCTCAGCCCTTGTGACCTCCCAGCAGAAAAACCACCTTTGGTTACATTGACACAGCAGCATTCGGAATAACTCACCCGCAAAACAGCCCGCAAGTGCTGCCTCTTAGAAAGGAAGACACTGCACAGAGCCTTCGCCCTGTGCCCAGCTCCGCACTCAGCACGTTCATGTGCTCTCAGTCCTCACATCTCTCTGCGAGGCAGGTCCTGCTATTATCCCCATTTTACAGGAGAGGAAACTGAGGTCCAGACAGGAGAGGAAACTGAGGTCCAGGGAGGAGGAGATGACCTGCCCAAATGTCACACAACTATGCAGCTGAGAAAGGATTCTAACCTGAGTGCCTTGGCTCAAAAGCAGGTGTTCCCTCAATCTAAATGTTTCAAAGTTAACTCTGCAAACAAACTATAAATTTTTAAATTTCCTAAACTTAAAAAAAAATAAATCACTTCCACAGTATGTCCTATCCCCACATTGTGTTTTATATTCAGAGACCAGATGGTAACATAAAACCAACAGTCTTTTCCAGCACTCACAAGAGTTCTGGTCACACTTCTCTACACTCGAAGATCTAAATACATTTGATGTGGCATCCAAGGGACAGATTTCACATTTCAAGCCTGGTGTAATGTTTACCTAGCACCTGACTTTCTTTAAGGCCCCATTCTATTGTGGTATCAACTAACATTACATTTATGAAGTTTTTCAACATTTTATTATGAAAACTTTCAAACATATAGACAAGTTGAAAGAATTTCACAGGGGCACACATATGCCCATCACCTAGATTCTACCTAGATTCATTAACATTTTACTATCCTTTTAACTTTTAATTGGTTTTTAATAGGTGCCAAGAACTTCGCACACATTATCTCACTTAATCCATGAAAAAACTCTTAAATTACTCCCATTTGACGGATGAGGAAATTGAAGCTCAAAGAGTTGCAGTTTGTCTACAAAGCCACTATTCCAGTTATATTCACAAAGGTGGAGGCCAACTTGAGCTGAATTTGATGAAATTTTAGCAGTTCAGTTAGTGTTGGAGATTTGTTTTCTGAATCAGAGAAGCAGTTTGCAGATGTAAAATTCAGCACAGGACTGCCCTGGCTGGTGTAGCTCAGTGGATTGAGCGCGGGCTTCGAACCAGGCATCACAGATTCGATTCCCAGTCAGGGCACATGCCTAGGTTGCAGGCCATGGCCCCCAGCAACCGCACATTGATGCTTCTCTCTCTCTCTCCATCCCTCCCTTTCCTCTCTAAAAATAAATAAATAAAATCTTTAAAAAAAAATTCAGCATAGGAGTCTATGTGTTTGTTCAGCAGGAAAGGATTTGTTCCTTTGGATTCCATAGATGGAGTATTGATGCTCTTTATTTTAAGTGTACAGCAGGTATATATACACAAAGATGTTCACTGCGGCGTTATTTAAAATGAGAAAAATTGGAAACAGTCTAAGTCCCCCAGATTAGACAAACAGTTGATTATAGCATATAATACCATGTGCTAAAAAGACAGCATATGATGCAAAAATTAAAAATTATCTTTCCTTGGCTTCATGGAAATATTTGTCAATGCAGCATAGTACATACGTGCCCAATCCAAATGTAAAGTGATGCTTAGTGATGTAAATGCTAAAATTGCATATCATTCTCTTTGGCATAGGAAAATAACAGATTGAATATCAGAATCAGAAAGGCATAGAATGCCAGAAGGAAAGGATCTGTATAGGGCACTGGCATCTGGGACATGTACTGGGTGCATTTAGCTTAGTCTTGAAAAGCCTAATATAAAATATAACAACAAAAAAAGCACCAGTTTCCCTCACTGCACACACATTTCTTGAGTGCTTAGTAGATGCTGATACTGGAGACTCACTGGTAGAGAGAAAAGGTTCCTGTCTTTGTCAGGATTACCATCTACATAGAAAGTAATTGCCATACCTTGTCTTGAGTTACATCAAATGACTGGTTGAGGAAAGACCCCTCCATCTGATCTGTGCAGAGCAGTGGTTCTCAACCAGGGGTGATATTTCCTACCCCATACCCACTCCCAGGGACATTTGGCAACATCTGCTGATATTGTGGATTGTCACAACTGGGGTTAGGGAGAGTGCTACTAGCATCTAGTCAGCAGAGGTCAGGGATACTGCTTAACAACCTATAATGCACAAAACAGCAGCCCACCACCTCCCCAAACAAAGAATAAACTAGCCCAAATGTCAACAGTGCTGAGGTTGAGAAACTGACTTAAACCCTCAGGATTCTTTCTTGGGAGTTAAAGTAAAGGAGAAACCTGGGTTGGGGGGGGGTGTCCCACAAGAAGAAGGTGGCAGCCTTGGGGGCATGAGTGTGTGGAGGAAAGAGGATGTACCTGGATTATTATAAAGGTTGGCAGTTAGGCAAACCTATGGGTAGAGACATCCCCAACTTACTGCGAATCCTACTCCAAAAGTTAATTTCTAAATTGCTTCTTTGGCGTATCTTAGGTCCCCTGCCAGCTTCCCTCCAGAAGGGGACCATATGGTGAAAATGAAAGGCTCCGGAGATAAAAAACAGGAGATCTGGGTTGAATCTCAACTTTGCAATAATGAAAATCACTTTACTTTTCGGAGCTTCCATTTCCACTTTTGAGAGATGGGGATGGAAACACGCCCTCTCCCACTGCTGGGAGGTAATGGTTGTTTGGACACACCTGGCTCTCTGGAGAGGCTTAAAGGCGACCATGTGATTGTTAGTGTTGGTGTTTGTTCATATGTATCATTAAGTGAAAAGAGAGCTTATAAAATAGAACATAGAGTGTGTGTCCAATTTTTGTGCAATAGGACTATCCACCGAGAAAACAGTCTAGAAGTAATTATAACAAGTAGCTGAGACGGATTGTCCCTGAGTGAGGAGAAACCAAACCAAACCAAAACCAGTAAGTATATCACCTTTGGAATTAGATAGTAAATACATGTTATTTAAACTCTTAAAACTTACTTTTTTTGAAAGCTATATTATGATACAAGGAAATAATTTTAATTTAAGATGCATTTTAAGCAAAAACTAAAGCAAGATAGAAATTGTGTCGAGCTATGCTACCCAATTCAGCAGCCATCAGCCAGCCCCATTGGCTACTGTGTGCTTGACATGTGGCCAGTCCAAACTGGCCACATGTCATTATAGTATGCAATTAGATACATTATAGTATGGAAAAATATGCAAAGGCTGAAAAAGAATGCAAAATATTTTATTAACAATTTTGATATTGCCACATGATGAAATGACAATATTTTGAATCTATTGGGTTAAATAAAATATGTTATCAAAATAATTTCCCTTGTTTTCATTTTTCTTTAATGAGGCTCTCAAAACAGTTAAAATGACCTATTTGGCTCCTGTTTGTGGTTCACATATTTCTTTTGAATAATGCTGATACAAACAATATAAACTTGACTGTGTAATAAAAAAATACAGAGAAAAAAATAGAATGGAAAAATCCCAAACACATCACCATGAATAAATCTAAATGATAGAACTTTGGGTAATTTTTTTGAGCTTTTTTACTTTTTTTTTTTTTTTTGGTGCCTTCCAAATGTTCTGTGGAGTGTCGCTATCCCTGGGATGATCTGCAAAAGGGCATGACAAGTTTAGAATCTGTCCTGGGTTTCAGGGCAAAAACTGCTCTTTGTTAAAATGATTACATCATATGGGGACTGTTATTTTGCGGATTGAAAAATGACTTTGCAGCTTGCTGACCTTTCCTTTGGTCCTGGGCATAAAGGGGAAAGTCTGAGATTGTGCTTGCATCTTCCACAGCCTTCGCCACAAAAAGGAAGCAACAGAGGGTGTGAGGGGTGTGAGAAGCAGCTCCATGGATGCTCAGAACATCCCTGGGCAAGGAAATGAGTCACCCAGTGAGTCAGCCCCACCGCCCTGCTTTCATTCTTGGTATTGTTCCACCTCACTTCTCTGTCTGTCACCCTTTCCCCCGGGAAGCACATGTGTGGTTTTGAGATGGCCCGGGCAGATCTGGCTGAGGACTCCTGTCCTGGGTGCTGAGCTCTTAAGGTGCCTCGTTCATGGTTACCACATGATCTCCTCTCACCCTCGTGGCTCCCCATGCAACACAGGGGTTAGGAGCATTCCCATTTCGAAAATGAGGAAACTGAATCACAGAGAATTTGGAAACTTGGTCAAGGGCTCAGAGCAAGGAAGAAGCTGGGGTAAGATTCAAGTTCAGGTCTAACACCAAAGACTGTACTCCCCAACATGGCAAGACCGCAGCACTCTGTGTTTCCTGGGGCTCTCACCTCCGTCTACCCCACCCCAAAACCAGACCAAGCGGTAATTAGTGGGTGTCTTCCCACTGCCCTGCATTTCAAGTGCCCTGACTGAGATGGCCCAGGCACCTGAGATGTAGGTGGTCTGCTTTCCCTCTTCCGAAAGATGTCCAGGGGAAAGTCTAAGAGTCTGATAACAGACATTTACACATTGGGCCTATAATTGTCCTTTAAGGAGCATCTGTGGATGAAGTCCTTCTCCGACTGTGGGGTGAAGATTAACAGGAGTTTCTGCTATCGGGAGAGACATCTGGGGGAGAAAGAGTCCATTCTCGGTTCTGCTCCCTCTTGAGAACAGGAGCCCTTCCTCTTAATGAGCCAACTCTTGCCTTCAGTCCATTAGCAGGGCGGGTGGGGCCAAGGCCTAGTAAGCAGATGCATGCCGTGTGGCTGCCACAGAAAGCCACCCCCTCACGGATTCCACCAGTGAAGAGTCACGCCTAGGGATTAAGCATTTCCCTTCCTTTTAAACCTTTTTTAATTTTTTGGTAATTTAATGTTTTATAGGTTGATTCAAAAAGTATACGCATCATATATAAATATGTATAACATAACATATATCACATCATTTTTAACCATGTGAATGTATCTCACACACACATTATATTGAAAAGTCTTCCTCCTATCTGGTCTCCCAACTGCCCAGTTCCTGCCCCACCCCACGGCCACTGCTGTTATTAGTTTCTCGTACATCTTTTAAGAATTTCTTTATACAGATACAAACTATTTCAAATATATATACACACATACCACCACCTTTCTTTGTCCACGAAAGTTGCAGGCTCTCTTCATAAAAGTGAAAATGCTGGAGAGAACACACGTTAGTGAAGCGGAGTCGATGGCCTCTTTCTTCCTGGGCGTGCTAAGTCAGGCCCTTTCCCTTTGTTTTCACGTTGCAAAGTCAGGTTTAGTGAGGCGTACGAGAAAATTTGCCCTTTTCGTGGACAGGTCTGCGAGTTCTGACAAATGCATCCAGTCATGTAGTCACTTCCACAGTCAACATACAGAACAGTTCTATTATCCCCCCCAAAATTATTTCACATCCCTTTGTAGTTATCCACCACCCGCTAGTCACCCCATCTACACTTCCATCTCCAGCTCCTAGCAACCACTGATACGTTCTCTGTTCTTAGAGTTTCGCCTTTTCCAGAATGTCGTGTACAGGGAATCACACGGTATGTAATCTTCTGTGTCTGCCCTCTCTCCCTTAGCCGACTGCATTGGAGATGCATCCGTGTTATTGTGGTGTGTGTTATTGTGCGTCTCAGTAGTTTATGCCTCATTGTTTCGTGAGCTGTATTCCACTGTACCTCCACTTGTCCGTTCATTCATAGTTGAAGGACATTTGGGCCGTTTGCAGTTTGGGCAATTATGACTAGAACTGCTATAAACATTTGCATACAGATTTCTGTGTGAACATGCATTTTCGTTTCTCCTGGGTAACTGCATAGGAGTGGGACTGCTGGGTCAAATGGAGAGTGTGTGTCATCTTGTTTTTAACCCTTATAACAGCCCTGTTCCCTGGCCTTGTTAGCTTTATTCTCAGAGGGAAATTTGAGGTCCAGTGAGGTTTAGTAGCCTGTCTTGTCCCCCACATCACCCGTCAATAAGTGGCAGAGCCGGGATTTGAACTCAGATCTGACAGGAGGAGTGGGGGTGGGGCACTTCCTCTGGTAACCACAATGTAATTCTGTCTTTTCTGTCTTTCTGCTGCTCTGTTAAAATGGGTCAGAGACACTTAAGGTGTAAAGACTACAGGTATTAATAAAACACAAACCTCACTTTCTTTCTAATTCTGGCTCCCTTACAAGAATTCAAACTTCTGGTTGAAATCCTAGCAGGGGCCCCTCTAGGCTGGTAGTATGCTCTATTGCCTCAAGAATACCAGCTTTCCCAAAGGGAATGATTGCTAATGTTTATGAGTGGGTATGGAATGTGCTCTTTAAAAGTTTATAGTTCACTTAACATGCATCATCTCATCAGAGAACGATTTCACGAGGGGGTGGACCTGTCTCTCCCTGTAACCCACCCACACAGCCACCAACACCTGATGAGCATCATGTAGACGGAGGCTATTTGTGACCCTTATTATTTCACTCTATTCTGAGCCACATGCCCCTCCCTTCTCGCAATGACAACCTGGCAATTTCGAACGCCGTCCTGGCATGCCTGGATTGGCAGGGTGGTGGCCTGGAAAGGGCACGGGCTTGGGACTCCAGTCCTTCCCTTGGGAGTTTGTTGGGTATTAGGAGGGCTCTACCAGTGCCCCGCACGGGGTCTGGCACCTAGCAGGCAGTCAGCAAAAACTGGTCCCCTTTCATTTCCTTCACAGAGGACACAAGCAGGAAGACAGCAAACAAGACGCTGGAGGTTAGCTTCTACTACCGCTGTGTTGTGCACTAACACTTCGAGCACACCACTTCCCACTCTGCCCTTTCGGTTTCCACATCCATACAAGTGGACCAGGTCCAAGTTCACTATATGGAGTGTAATTACAAATGCAGCCTTTCTCTCAGCCTAAAGAAGAGGAGTTACGGGGAAAATTCCTTAATCTTCTGGCTGCCCAGAGAGCCCTACCCTCTCCAAGAAGAGATGAAATTCTACAGCCGGGGAAGACAGTTGGAAGAGGCCTGGAACTTATTGATCACATAAAGCCAGGCCCACATGGGGAGCTGAGGGAATCACTGGGTCATGGAATAAACAGATCTCTGCCTTATACGCATTGTAGCAGCCTGCGAGTCTTTGTAAAGTGCCAATAACAACAGCATGTGCCTTCTTGGGTTGTAGGGATGGGAAGACCTATGTGCCTTGCTTAACCACCCCGCTGTCTTGTACTGGGAAGCAATGAGACCCTGTGTGCGAGCCAGAGATCTCACAGGAGTTCTGTGTGGCCTACACACATGGTGACCCACTCACCCTGGTTTGCAGTGAAAGTGCCACATCCCAGGAAACCCCTAGTCCAAGGCACACTGGGACAGTTGGCCATACCACCTACACACCTGTTTCTTAAAATGAGGCTCATAGACAGTGTGCAAAATTTAGGAGCTCACGTTAAACATTCCAAATGTCCAGAACCTCTTCAAAACTGCAGGATCTGGCAACTCTGCCCACATTTGCACACGGAAACAATGGGCTGCGGCTGGGTGTTGGCAGTTTCTTTTAGATGAATCAAGCACTTTGCCACAGTCCCCGTTACGCCCTCTTGAATCACACCCACCCATCCACTTCACTCATTATTACACGTCTGGCCCCCTGTCGCATTGAGGTTTGCAACCCTTGGTGTAGATTTGCTCTAATCTCTGAAGAGCTTATAAATTTAAGAAATGAAACATTAAAAAGTTGCCCCTAGGCTGCTCCTTTTCAAATTGTGCAAGGTAGGCACATTTTAGTGTCTACAAAGCACCATCAATTTTCTGATATTCTTTATTAAAAATCACAGTAATATAAATTATAATAATCTACATTGTTTTACCATAAAGCTTAAAGTATTGTCATTTTCTAATGTAAAAGAAGAATGTAGACTCAGGTGTTTTCCTCCTGAACTGACCCTCGAGCACAAATTCTAGTTGCAAGTAATGGAAATAGAATCTAAAGCACTTTAAGAAGGAAGAGAGAATGAGAGGGGGAGAGAATGAGAGAGGGAGAGAAGGAGAAAGGAAAAGATGGAGAGAAGGAGAGAGATATGGATTTAACGGCTTCTGTAATCAAACTGCAGGACACTGGAATTGGATGCCTGGATCCAGGGTTAGCAGGATTCGGAGACTTGGTCTATGCCCCACCTAGGATTTTGTTCGAGGTTCTCTCTGCACATTAGCTTCATTGTTTCAGGCTGGAATCTCACACAGGAAAGGAAAGGAGCAAAGGCAGCTCTGGGGTCCCATTTTTACAATTTGAATCCCCAAAGTGTGAAAAAGGATGGGTGGTGATCGGTGGCGGTATTCTCTTTTCCATCAGTTGGAAGATACAGTTAGAAAAAATCCTAGGGAAGAATTCTGATTGGCCTAGCTTAGTTTCAGTGGCTTTTCTGGACCAATCAGGGATCTGTTTCCAGAAGAAAGGAGGGATGGATGTTAGGCAAGCCCAAATCATAGCTACTAACAGGTTGCTCTCAGTGTTTAAATGATCTCCAGGGACCTCCAGGTTGGGAAACTCTAATCTGTAGTCTAGTTTTTTGGTACCAATTATATTGGATTAGCCAAAAAGTTTATTTAGTTTTTTCTGTATGATGGCTCTAGTAGCACTTAGTTGTCTTTAACTTCATTTGAAACAATTTTGTTAGACTGTATTGTGACAGTTGCCATATCAGTGTACACTTAAAAAAAAACTTATCGCATTCAGTGAATTTTTGTGCAGCCATTTTAATATTGAAGATGAAAGAAAATATGCAATATTTTTGGCCTATTATTATTTCAAGAAAGGTAAAAATGCAACTGAAACACAAAAAAAGATTTGTGCAGTGTATGGAGGAGGTGCTGTGACTGATCGAACATGTCAAAAAGTGTTTGGGGCAGTTTCTTGATACTGCTGACATTTTGACTAAATGATTCTTTGCTGTCAGCCTGTCTTATGCATTGGAAGATATTTAGCAGCACCCCTGCCTCTACCCACCCGAAGCCAATAGCGGGAGATAGTTGACACACTCAAAATATCCAAACCAATGAAGTTATTGATGAAAGTGGAAAATGTCTCTTTTATTTGACGGCAAAAAACTAAACAGACTTTTTAGCCAGCTGAAGAGTAATCACTATTTCTTACTTTGTGCCCGGCCCTATTTTAATTGCTTTGCATGTGTTATCTCATTTAATCTTATCATTGACCCTCTAAGGGAATTTATTGTCCCTGTCTTACAAATGAGGGAGCTGAGACCCACAGCAGTTAAGCAGTTGTGGGACTGGCCCAAGGGACAGTCCTGGGCTGTGAACCCAGGTGGTCTGGCCGGAAATCACATCCCAGCTGTAGCCCAGCTGCCTATCTGGAGGAAGCCACATGCAGTAGTTTCCCCACCCCTGCCAGCGAATCCGCTCTCTGTGGTTTCAGTTAGCTGTGCTCAATCGTGGTCTGAAAATATTAAATGGAAAATTCCAGAAATGAACAATTTATAAGTTTTAAACTGCATGCTGCCCTAAGTGGCGTGATGAAATCTCACGTCATCCTGCTCTGTGTGGCCCAGGGCTGCAAATCACCCCTTTGTCCAGTGTCTCCACGTTGTAGATGCTTCCCACCTGCTAGTCACTTAGTAGTGGTATTGGTTACCAGGTTGACTGTCATAGTGTCTCAGAGCTTGTGTTCAAGTAACCCTTATTTCTTTAGTAATGGCCCCAAAGTGCAAGGGTAGTGAGGCTGGCAATTCAGATGTGCCAAAGAGAAGCCGGAAAGTATATGGATGTATAGAAAGAAATAGAGTATCCATAGGATCAGTACTATCTGTGGTTTCAGGTAGCCACTGGGGGCCTTGGAATGTACCCCCTGTGGGTAAGGGGGGACTACTGTACCAGATTATAAAAGGTTTGTCACAAGTGCCTGTGTGCTGGCAGTATTCATGAATGTGACCACAAATGGTGTGGCTTTCCATCCGTGAGTGTGGGTAAAGGACTGGGTGAAAGGTCCCCCAGATTCCTGCCATGCCTGCTGCTGGGCAAACTGGCTTTGATCTGCTGCCGAGACGCTGGGCACGGCGCTATCTGTTCATCTAGCCCAAAGCCAGGCAGCTTGGCCCAGACTCTCCTTCGGCTGCATTTTTTTCCTCAACCAAGTCTGCATCCAGTGACCCGAGCCCTACATCAGGAGTCAGAAAAATCATATTTTGATTTTTTTTTTGGTTTGTTGTATGTTCCTGGCCCTGTTCCTAACAGAACACAAATAGTGACATGTTCATTGTTTGCCAGGTTTTAGGGAAATCCAATTCAGTCCAATAAATGTGTAGTGGATTTCTACCCTGAGCCTCTGAGGCCACAGCAATGAATGAGAAGCAGATTCTGCCCTAAAAATATTTAGGCTACATTTTTTCTTTATCCTTATCTCTAAACTGCTGCATTCTGGATTAGGCAAAATTTTTCTTGAAGGTCTGGTTTGCTGCAATTTTTCAACTTTTCCAGTTCCTCCTCTGACCAGCCTAATCGCTCTAAAATGCTGCTTTCATCCTCCACTGGATGTCTTTGTTTTGCCCCTAGGACTAAATCAGACCTTTAAATCAAGCCTTGCTTATGTCGGTAGCCTTCTTCCTTCACCAACCCAACCAGGTGAATCGATTTGTTCCCTACGTTGTCACCCTGTAGGAATTAGGCTTGTCTGTTAAGCCTCTGGGTCCCTTCCTCTTCTCTAGAATTCTTTGCAGTTCCTGGTAGGCTTACGAAGCCAAGTTTCAATACTTGACTTGTCTTCTGATCATAACTGACAGCTTCTGGGTGATCACCTGACCCAGGCATAGCCATTCTAAGACTGAGCTGAGCCCATCAATTTCTGTTTCCTTGATATTCTGACCTGAAAGCTCAGAGAGTGAATGAAGATGGCTGGTCCTGGAGAGGGAAGGTATCATGATGTTAAGGTGTCAAGCTTGTACCAAGTAAAATCCTAGTGAGAGAGAGAGGCAGGAGAATGGAGGACCCACAGAGAAAGGGGACATCACTGGATGACACGTCGATCTACCAAGTTAAGCTTCTTCATGTCTCTTTTGAACTCTACTTTCTAGCCTTGGATGTCTGGTATAGCCTCCCGTCGATTCTCAATTAATATGAACAGGCTGGACACGGCCTCAGTTTCTAGCAAGCAAACAAACTATGTCTGGAGCATTGCATTATTTCATTCATACCACCATTATCACGGTTTACAAGGTACAGATATTCTGCCTCAGCCCCAACAAATGGTGATGACTTTCCATTCACTTTTACATTTCCTCCCCCTCCCTTGCCTCTGTGCCTAGCACATGGTCCATGCTCAGTAAAAGCTTGATGAAGGGAGGAAAGAATGTTCGTCTCTCAATTTCTCTGCCTGGCTTCCCAGCCTTTCTCCAACTGGCTCCATATCTAACCTCATTCCCCATTACTCTTCACTACACACCCTTTGCTGTGGTAAAACCAGTCTCACCAAGGCATCCGACTCATTTCCCTGGGGCTTTCCTTGTGCTGGAATGCCCTCCTCCCTCTTCTTCACCTATTTATCCTTCTAATGTCAGCCCCCTCCTTCTCCATTCATTCCTCAAGCATTTACTGAATGCCTACTCTGTATCAGGCATTTTGCTAAGAGCTAGACTACACAGCACAGACCAAAACAGACAGGCTTTCTGTCACCATGTTGCTTATTGTCTTACGAACTTTCTCCATGAATCCTTCTCTAAGAGCCCCTCCCCCCACCCCCAAATCCCACTCACCTCTCTCCTGCCTCTTGTAAGATTAATTCTTAGGACCCCGTACCACTATGTTAACAGTCTGTCTGCAGTTTGTTTTGCGCGCCAAGCCTGCTCCTGCTAACTGGATTTTCTGTGCCTGGAGGGCTGGAGCCTGAATTTTGTACTTTTTCTATTTATACTTATATGGCTCAGCGTTGGGGACACAGTGGGTACCTAAAAAATAATTCTTCACTGCTGCCTGCTTGACTGAAAGTGTCTCCTGCCCTCTTGGCCTGGAAAATGGAAGGACAGAGAGGTGTTTGTCTGTCTTTGCAGGCCCAGGAATAAACATCAGCCTGGGTTTCAGCTGATCCCAGTAACCCTGGCCATAAGGCACCATCTAAATCCAGGGTAGAGATGAACAAATAGAGGTTTTATTTGTTCTGTGTAGTGCCCGGCACTCTGGGGGAGGGCTTCACAGACCTCCTCGCCGCAAACCCACGTTAACAAACAAGCCATTTCTCTGGAAGCCTCCTGTACAGTGTCCCTTCACCTACGAGTCAACTCCCTTGTCTCGGGCCCTTCTGAAAGACAGCTTTCAGCTGTGCGCCTTTACTGGGTGTGTGGGGAGCGGGGGAAATAGGGGCACTAGATTTCATTCTCTCCCCAGACATAAGCAAAGGTGGTTCATCCCAAACCGAGTCCAGCAAGCCCTCACCACAGAATTTCCCTGCACAAAGAAAGTGCCTTTTTGAAACACAAAGTTACTCTTTCAACTCAGAAGGGAAAAAATAATCCACCAACCAATCCCAAAACCTGCATCTGGCCAAAATCTGTAGGTCAATAGCAGGATTGAAGTGAATCATTTCTCTTTGCTCTGATTGCATCAGCAACAGGCAGCAGGGAGCCGCTTGGTCCCCTGCAGAGGCCTCACACCCCATCTGTGCCTATTTCTGATTCCCCGTCTGTCTGCAAGGAAGGCCATCTTAAACTAAACAAAACAGGAATTAGGTTCAACCCACTTGTTGAGTCCAGGGACTCGAGTGGTTCTGTGAAAGAATCTTTTGTACCCTCCTGAGGTAAGCTTGAATCCTCCTGGCTCCGTCTCTTTGTCCACCGTTTGATACGCTCCACAATTCCTCTGATATGATCCTTTGTGCCCTGGTGTCCAAAGCTCTTCGTAATAACAACTAGCACTTTTTGAGCAAAATCTTCCTAAGTACACTGCCCTTGCTACACTTTATTTATATGTTTAGTCAGCTCTCCATATCCATGGGTTCCACATCCACAGATTCAACCAACCACAGATCAAAAGTATTTAGAAAAACTGTTATAGTGTAGCTGACATGAATTATATAGTTGGGCCTAAATGGTTGCATGTAGATTTAACATGTACGGACTTTTTTCCTTGTTAATATTCCCTAAACAATGCAGCATAACAACTGTTTACATTGCATTTACATTGCACTAGGTGTGTAAGTAATCTAGAGATGAAAGTACGTGGGAGAATGTGCATGGGTTACAGGACACAGTACACTATTTTACACAAGGGACTCGAGCATCCAGGCATTCGAGTGTTTGACGTGGGAACCAATCATCCTCAGTTATCAAGGGAGAACTGCATTTTGTTACATCATAAAAACAAAAGAAAACAGTGAAGTAGATATAATGATTGTCTCTCTTTTGCAGATATAAAAGCTGAGACCCAAAGAAGTTAGGTGGCTTGTCCACAGCTCTCAAGCGGTAGAGCCAGGATTTGGACCCAAGCCAACTGACCTCAAAACCCAGGCCCTTCATCACTATGCTAATGGTTCTCTCTTTCCTCTCACCCTCCCAAGCACATCCCATTCTCCACAGGCTAGAGCAAATCCCATGTCCTCCCAGATACCCGCAGCCCTCTGTTGCCTTCCCTTTTATTTTTTATAGAATTTTAAGGGTTGTTTTTTGTTTGTTTGTTTATTGATTTGAGAGAAAGAGGAAGGAACATCGAGAGGCTGCTCCGCCCATCCATGCATTCATTGGCAGGCTCCTGTACGTGCCCTGATCGAACTCGCGATCCTGGGCTATTGGACCACATTCAAACCAACTGAGCTACCCGACCAGGGCTCTTGCCTTCCTTTAACTTCCTCTCAGCACCTCTCAGCCCATTTCAAAATAATCATCCGTTCATGCAACAAATATTGAACACCTATGTGTTCTAGGAGACTCAGCAGTGAATAAAACAGACAAAAATCCCTGTCCTTGTGGGCTAGTGAAGGGAGGCAGATTCTAAAGAATATGAACACATGAAAATATATGTTTATTAGGTGGCAATAAGTGCTAAAGAGATAAATAGGCAGACAAAGGAAATAGAGAGTATGTGAGAAAATGTACGATTTTAGGCAGGGTCGCCAGGACAGGTCTTGCAGAGATACCAGACTTAAGATCTAACAGACATGAAAATGAGCCATGTAGATGGAAGAGCATTTGAAATAGAGGGAAGGGCGACAGCAAAGGCACAGAGGCAGGCGTGTGCCTGGTGTGTTCCAGGAGTGGTGAGGAGGGCAGTGTGGCTGGAGTAGGATGAGAGGGACAGAGCAGTTGGACGTGAGGTGAGACAGATGTGGAGAGGAGACAGGCTGGAGCCTCGGAAGCCACTGCAAGGGCGGCAGCGCTCCTTCTGAGTGATGGGGGAAGCCACGGGGGGTTTGAGCAGACGCATTTTATGGGTATCACTCTGACTGTTGTGTTGAGAGCAGGCCAACAAAGGACAAGGTTGGCAGCTATTGATAATCAAAGTGAGAAATGATGGTGGCTTGGATGGAGGGCGTGAAGGAAGTGAGAGCAGTCAGACTCGGGTTATATTTGAAGTTAAGCCAAAAGGATTCCCCGACAGATCAGAGGTGAAAGGTGAGAGAAAGAGAGGAGTCAGGAGTGACACCCAAGGTTTTGGCCCCAGCACCTAGAGGAATGGAGTTACCAGGTACTGAGATAATTGTGGGAGGAACAGGTTTGGAAGAGGGATATCGGGAGGTCAGTATTGGATATGAAAAATTCAAAATGCCTATTACAGTAGGTGGTTAAATAAACAGTCTGGAGTTCAGGAGAGAGATCTGGCTGGAAACAGAAATGTGGAAGTCATTAGGGTGTGGATGGTATTTTTTAAGCCACAAAATTGAGTGAAAGTAGCTAAAGAGGCAAGGTCTAAAAACCATGCCCTCGAGCACTCCAATGTTTAGAGGCGAGAGATGAAGACACACCAGCAGAAGAAGACCAAGAAGGGAAGTGAGAAGCAACCCCAAAGAGTGTTTCAAGGAAGAGGGAAAAAATCAGCAGTGTCTAATTCCCCTGATTGGTCAAGTAACAGGAGGACTGAAAATTGACCCATCAGATAAAAGAAGCAAACGTGCTTAATTGAATAGTTTTCTTGTTTCCTTCGATGCATATTCATGTCGACTTATCAACCAATTGCAAGGTTGGGAAGAGCAGAGATTGTGCAGCATTATTCTGTACTCTACTCCGCACCCCCTCTATGCCCCCCCGCCTTTCACAGGGTCAGCAACCCCCACCACCTTCACCCCCTGATGTTGTTGGGATCTGGAGGTTGACTTACTTGCCAAGGGAGCCTTGGGCCTGAGCTGAAGCCCAGAACAATCGTTCAGGAAAATGGCTCCTTCCCAGATTTAGCGAGGGAGTAAGCGGCAGCCACCCCTTCAGAAGGAAGAGGATGGAAGAGGTAAATTGAGAATGACAGAGGGAAAACAAAGTTTGTTTTAAAAAAATGCCTGCAGACACTTTGTGTTGTTATCAGGAAGCACAGGAATTTATCTTGAGGCTACACGGCTCCTCCGTTTAGGTAAAGTCATTAAGCAGGCCTTTCTGGTTGGATCTACCCTGGAGCCTAGAACCAAATTCCTCTGCACTGAGTTTCCCCCTGGCAGTGGAGGGAGACAGGCATGTCAGAGCCTGGGATCTGGGAGAAGAGAGAGGGGAGAAGGATGGCAGGCAAAGAATTCCCAGGGTGGGGCTGGGCTGAGGAGCCTGTTTTAAGAGCCGTCAGGTCTAACGTTATTTTTCTTTTTTGAGCTTTTTAAATGGAAGTAGTAATAGATACATAAATGTGCATCACAGAAACGTGGTGGGTTTTCACCAGCCGAATACTCCCATACAGCCAGCACCCAGGACAAGCACCTCAGGATGCCCCTCACCTTCCCTTCCAATCCTGACTCCGCCCACAGGCGATCGATTGCCATCCTGACTTCGAACAGCAGGGACTCGTTTTGCCTGTCTTTGTACATTTCATGAATGGGCCGTGCCTTTTAGAATCCAACCTCTTTCGTCCAGTGTTGGACCTGTGAGGTTTATAGGGCCGTACACCTTTCACTCTCATGGCTGGAGACCATTCCAGCGCATGGTTGAAACAGCCGACACAGAGGTTGCTTCCGCTCTGGAGCCACCACAGTGGAGCTGCTGCAAACACATTTGGGCACGTCTAGTGTTTACTTTGATTCCCCAACAATTGATTTTGAAAAGTTTCAAACATAAAAAATTGAAATAGTTGTACAGTCAGCCGCATCATAGTATCTGTAGGGGATTGGTTCCAATACCTCGACAGATACCAAAATCCTCAGAAGCTCAAATCCCTTATATAAAATGGTGTCTTGTGTGCATATAACCTACACACATCCTCCCATAAAATTTAAATAATCTCCAGATTACGTATAATGCACAATACATTGCAAATGCTATGTAAACAGTTGTCATACTCTATTGTTCAGGGAATAATGACAAGAAGGTCTGCGCATGTTCGGTGCTGATACAGTTTTTATCGGCCTAACTATGCAGTACATATTAACAACAACAGAACTTTCTTTTCCTCTAATACATTTGATTCACAGTTGGTTGAATCTGCAGATGCTAAATCCACAAATCCACAGGGCCAACTGTATGCATGGTGCACATCTATATATGCTAAACTAATATCATATTTGCTTAATCACTCACATATCCCTCGCCCATCCATAAATCCATTCCTTTTCCTCTTTTGTGTACATTTCAGAGTAAGTTGTGCACATCAATACATTTCATCCCAAAACATTTCAGTATGCATGTCACTGACAAAAATTTGATATTTGTTCGTAAGTTTTCCTTTGAGGCAAAATTTGTACAAAGTGAAATGCATGCATTAAATACTACGATTCCATGAGTTTGAGAAATGCGTACACCTGTGTAACCCAAAACCCTATCAAAATACAACACGTTATTATTATTCAGAAATTTTCCTCATGCCCCTTTCCAGTTAATATCCCCCCACGACCATTGTGTTCTCATTTTTTTCACTATAGTTTAGTTTTTTCTGCTTCAGAATTTCATATAATGCAATCATAGAGCATGTATTCTTTTGTCTAAGGCTTCCTTCACTCAGCATGATGTTTCTGAAATTCATTCATGACGTTGCATGAATAAGCAGTCTGTTCCTTTTCACTGCAAATATACCACAATTTGTTTATCCGTCCTCCTGCTGGCTGACATCTGGGATGTTTCCAGCCTGGGCCTTTATAAAGAAAAATGCTACTACCATTCTCATACTAGGCTTTTTGTGGACATATGCTTTCGTTTCTCTTGGGTAAATACCTAAAACCAAAATTGCTGGGTTATAGGGGTATGATTAGTTTCATAAGAAAATGCCTCAGTTTCAAAGTGGTTGTATGATTTTACGCTCCTACCACCAAGATAGGAAAGTTAAAATTGTTCAATAGCTTTGCCAACATGTGGTGTTGTCAGTCTTGTTAATTTAAGCTATTCTGCTGGGTAAGCAGGGGTACCTCATTGTGGTTTTAATTTCATGTCTCTAATAACTAGTGATATTGAGCAGGTTTTCAAATATTCATTGTCCATTCACCGTTCTGTGAAATATCTGTTTAAATTTTTTCCCATTTTATTTTGGTTTATTTTATTTTGCTCTTGAGTTATAACAGTTCTTTCTGAGTCCCAAATAACAATCTTTTGTCAGATCACTGCTTTCTTTACAAATAATGTCTGGAAGTCTATGGCCTGACTATTCCTTTTCTTAAATTTCTTAAAAAAAAAAAAAGCTTTGCTTCTCACCAAGTCATGAAGCTTTACAGTTTTAGTTTCTACATTTAGGTCTATGATCCATCTCAAATTAATTTTTATATATAGTATAAGATAAAGATTAAAGTTCTGCCCAGGCTGACATGGCTCAGTGGATTGAGTGCCGGCCTGAGAACCAAAGGGTCGCTCGTTCAATTCCCAGTCTGGGGCACGTGCCTGGGCTGTGAGCCAGATCCCAGTAAGGGGTGTGCGAGAGACAACCACACATTGATGTTTCTCTCCCTTTCCTTCCCTTTCCCTTCCCCTCTCTAAAAAATAAAATGTTAAAAAAAAAAGATTGAGGTCCTTTCCCCCCACCTCTATAGGGATATCCAGTCATTTCAGCATCACTTGTTGAAAAGACTTTTCTTTCCCTGTTGGATTGCTTTGGTACCTTTGTCAAAAATTAAATGACCATATATATGCATTTCTGAACTCTTTATTCTCTCCCATTAACCTATCTGTTGATCCTTATGATAGAATCACACTATCTTAATTACTGGAGCTTTACAGTAAGTCTTAAAGTCAGGTAGAATGAGCCCTTCTGACTTTCTTTCCTTTCCCTCTTCTTTTCTTGCAGGATTGTTTCAATATTCTATATCCTCCATACAAATTTTACAGTCAGCTTGTCATTTTGAAAAGAAGTCTACTAGGATTATGAAGGAGACTTCATTGAATCAACATATCAATATGGGTTGAACTGACTGACATCTTAAAAATATTGGGTCTTGTAACCTGTGAGTGGTGTCTATCACTCCATTTATTGGGTCTTCTTGAACTTCTCTCAGCAATTATTTTCCGTTTTCAATGCACAGGACTTGTTTTTCATAAACTCACCCCTAAACATTTTATGTTTTTTTGATATCATTGTAAATTAAATTGGTTTTTCAAATTTCATTTTTTAATTGTTTGCTATGAGTTCATAAAAACTCCATGAATTTTTTAAAATAACAGCCCTGTGCCCTGTGAAGCTAATTCCATCTATTAGTTCTGTTGTAGATTCCTTAGCATTTCTACATAAACTATGACATCATCTGCAAACCAAGTTTTACTTTTTCCTTTCCAGTTTTTCTCTCTTGTCTTATTGTACTGACTAGGATCTCCAATACAATGTTTACTATGAAATGTGAGAGTAAACATACTTGCCTTGTTTCTAGTCTTGGAGGAAAGTGTTTAATTTTTCACAGTTAAATAGGATGTTATCTCTAGATTTGTCACTGATATCCCTTTTCAGATTGAGGAGTTCTCTTCTAGTCCTAATTTGCTGAGAGTTTTGGTCATGAATAGATGTTGAAATTTTGTCAAATTTTTCCTGCTTAACGTGATTTTTTTTCTATGAATTACATTGATTTTCAAATGTTATAGGAGCCTTACATACCTGAGATAAATCCCACAGATTATGGTGTATTGTCCTTTTTATATATTGCCAGATTTTATTTGCTAATATTTTGTGGTATATTTTGCATCTATGTTCATGAGGAATATTGGTTTGAAACTTTTTTCCTTCCTTCCTTCTTTCCTTCCTCCCTCCCTCCATTCTCCTCTCCCACTTTCTTTCTTCTTTTGTTTCTACTGCCTTTTCAAGTTTTGGTATCAGCATTACCCTGGCCTCACAGAATGAATCGGAAAGCACTCCTTTCTTCTCCATTTTCTAAAAGAGTTTTTTGTAACATTGGTAATGTTGTTTCTTAAATATTTGATAGAATTTACCAGTAAATCATCTGGGCCTGGAGTTTCCTTTGCAGGAAGGTTTTTGATAATGACTTCAATTTATTTATTAGCTAAAGGGACATTCAGAATTTCTATTGAATTGTATTTCAGTTTTGGTAAGACATAATTTTCAAGGAATTTGCCCATTTTATCTACATTGTCTAACTTAGCGGCATAAGGCTACTTATGACATTCTCTTATCAGCCTTCTAATGTCACTAGTATCTGTGGTGATACCCTTTTCTTCATTCCTGATACTGCTGGTTTGTCTTCTCTCTTATTTTGTGGGTGGAAGGTAGTTGGTCTAGCTAGGGGTTAATCATTTTTGTTGATCTTTTCAAGTAACCAACTTTTTTGCTTTTTTAAAAAAGATTGTAATTTATTTTTAGAGAGGGGGAAGGGAGGGAGAACGAGAGGGAGAGAAACACTGATGTGAGAGAGAAACATCAGTTGGTTGCCTCCCACACAAGACCCAAACGGGGACCGAAACAGCAAGCCAGGTTTGTGCCCTGACCGGGAATCCAACTGGCGTTCTGCTTTGCAGGATGATGTGCAACCAACTGAGCCACACAGGTCAGGACCTAAGTTTTTGGCTTTTTAATATTTATTGTTTATCTGCTTTCTATTTTATAATTTCTGTCCTCTTTATTAGTTCTTTCCTATCACTTACGCTAGGTTTATTTGGCTCTTCTTTTTCTAGCTTTTGAAAGTGAAACCTCAGCCTTTTTTCCCAATACTAGGCTTTAGAGCTATAAATAAATTCTAAGAACTGCTTTGTGTTACTTCAAAAAGTCTGTACTGTTTTATTTTTATAATCATTCAATTACAAATATTTCTTAATATTTTCTTTGATTTCTTAGAAAATCACAGAAACACTGCAGCTTAATTTTCAAGTACTTGGGGTTTTGTATATAATATTGTTACTGATTTATAATTCAATTCCATTGCAGTCAGATTATGTTTTCTTATGATGTTAGCCCTCTTAAATTCATTGAGTCTTTTTACAGCTCAGCATATGAGCTATGTTAGTGAATATATCAGGGGCACTTGAACTTGAAAATAAAGTACATTCTATTGGGCACATTGTTCTATAAATATCAGTTATATTGAGGTGGGTCATACTGTTGATCAAATCTTCTGTCTTAACTGATTTTTTTGTCTAGTTGCTTTTTAACTGCAGAGAGAGGTGTGCTAAAATGCCCAACCATGACAGTGGACTTGTGTATTTCTTCCTTGAATTCTCTCATTCTGTTAGTTTCTCCTTCATGTACTTTGAAACAGTATTATGTATGATTATTATACCTTCCTGGTAATATTTGTTATTATGAAATTTGCCATTTTATCTCTGATAATAGTCTCCTTCTGGAAGTCTACTTCCTTTGATATTAATTTAACCAGTTAACTTTCTTCTGCTTACTGATTACATGCTATGTTTTTTCCCAAACATTTTCTGTCAATCTGTTTTGGTCTCATATAGACTGAGTATAGTTGGTTCACGTTGTTTTATTTATTTTGACAATTTCTGCTTTTTAATTCAAGTGTTAGACTATTAACTTTATAATGAAATAAATTTACTGATGAGTGAAAACATGAACAAACCAGCTAATCCCTAATCCACAAATTACTAAATTATCTTTCATTAAACAATCTAAATTTAATAATATAAAACAGAGAGCTAACAAATATTTGTCAAGCAAATTAATAAATGGGTAAATGCAGATGAATCCCTTATTAACCCCCAAATCTCATAATTATAATTTTCCAATCTCAAACCTGACAAGTTTTTTTCACAAGGTGAGCAGAGAAAATATGGATTCAATAGACATTTTATTCGCAGGATTACCCTTGTATTTGCTTTACTTCCCATAAGACATTTTAAACATTTCTAGTTAGGCCAATAACTTTTAATGTAATTATTGATATGGCTGGATGTAGAGCTACCATTTTACTGTTCATTTTCTGTTTGTTTTGTTTTTATGCTCCTCCTCTCTTGCCCCTTTTTCGGGGATGGGGGGTTAATTGAATATTTTTAGAAACCTTTCATTTCTCTATCACTTTTTTGTTATACTTCTTTGCATTTAAAAAAAATTATTGATTTTAGAGAGGGAGAGCAAGGAAGAGAGAGAAACATCACTTTGTTGTTCCACTTATTGATGCATTCATTGGCTGATTCTTGTACATGTCTTAACCAGGGATCGAACCCTCAACCTTGGTGTATCAGGATGGTGCTCTAACCAACTGAGCTAGCCCACCAGGGCCTGTTACATTTCTTTGCATTTTTTTTAAAGAGTGGTTACTGTAGAAATTATAATACATATCCTTAGAATTTCACAGTCTATTTAGAATTTATACTTCATGTAAAAAAGTATTGTGTTACATCTACATAAGTTATAAACTTCACAGTACAATGTCAATACTTTTTTTTACATTTAAACATTCATCAGTATATTAAAGAAAATAAGAAATATTAAAGAAGTAAGTATGAAGCTTATTTCTTATATTTATTATTTCTGGTGCTTTTCACACTTCCTAAAGATCCAACTTTCTCTCTAGTATCACTTCCTTTCACCCTAAAAAACCTTTCCTTTTGTATTTCTCATAGTGCAGACCTGTTGGTGATGAATTCTCTTAAGTTTGTTTCTCCAAAAGTGTCTTTATTTAATTTTGAATTGTTTCTTGTCTTCCTACACTGTCGTGCCCTTCCCCATTTCCCATAAACCTTCAAGAAAAGTCTGCCTCACAAAAAGCCTTGTTATGGGTGCCTGGGAGAGTATGGGGAGAGAAGTGTCTGCATGGGCAAAAAGCATTGCCCAGAGAGGACCACAGCTGCAGCGGCAGGAAAACCAGAAGGGGCAGGGAACCACTTCAACAAAAAGTGAGAAAAGAGGACAAAAAAAACATGCAAAAGTCCTCCCCCACCTCTAGAGCATCCCAAGGTCAATGCCATGATGCACAAGTCTCTCTTTTAGATGCTAGAGGAAAAGTCACCTGGGAAACATTGAGCATTTGGGGACATTCTGGTTACATAAAAGAGAAGTGTAATTCGATTTGACAAGTATTATTATATATACTATCAGTCTTTTGGGCCTCTATCAGGACTTTCAGAAATCTTATTTTTCACCTGGAAAATGGGAAGAGTCTGCAAAAAGATCCCTTCCTCATTCTGCTGTGGGCTCAGCTGACTCCATGCCACCACCTGGGGGACTGGCTCACCAGCTAGATCTGACCCAAGATCAAATAAATATGTCAAACCAGGGGGAGTTGGAAAAAGCTTCCTCTCAGCATCAATGGTCCCAGGGAAGAACATTTCCTGATACACGAGTTGCTCAGCTCTTCAGAGCCAGACATGTCTGGGTGGGTGGCCTGGGAGCTTCCTTCTAGCTTTCCCTGAGACTCCTGCTGGTCCACAGGGCCAGGCTAGGGTGAGAGGCACTCACTCAACTGCACAATCTAAGGGGCTGCTCAACAACTCGGCAATCAAGAGAAGTACCGCAATATTTTTTTTGGAAAAAAAAAAAAAAAAAGCAAACAAAATCAATAATAAAATCAAGAACAAAATATCAAAATTTAAAATAAGGCAGAATCTGACTGTGTACTTGCATGACTCACATCATTTGCCACCTCCTGATCCCAGCTCTGCTGGGTCCTCCCTTTCCTTAAAATGTGGGTGTTTTGTTCATCATGGAGTATTAACATTAATTTTTCTTTTTAAAAAGTATTGCATTCAAATGGCATTACCTGGATTACCATGGTTTTTGGCACTTCCTTAAATTTGGCGCTTGCCTCACCCTAGTACCAGCCATGAGCATCAGTAAAAAACTCTTTCAAATCTTCCTTGCCACATCCCCGTTCCACCAAAAGAAACCCCAGCACATTTTGATGATGGCAAGGCGCTTTTTTCATACACAAGAGTAAAAAGCCTATTAGTGACACTAATAACAGCCAAATGAGGGACTTGGGTAAGTTCTCAGCACAGTTCATTTAGCAGTTTTATAAATGGAAATTCTAACAGACTTCTGGATCTCAGGGTAAAAATTCATCAACTAAAAGGATCCTAAATTTCTTCATCTGAACATAAGGGACTAAGAACTAAGCTAAGTTCTGAACTAAGAACTGAAGCTAAGATATATACCAATTTGAGTATATTTTATTATAGTTGTAATAATGCACATTCATGTATTTGTCATGTTGTCAAGGCTTCGATTGGATGGCATAATTAAATCTCAGAACCTGATACTTTGTGGTAAAGAATAGTGAGCATCGGTGTCATTCATAGTAGATTTAATCCTTTTTATTCAATCCCATCGTGTATCGGTAGGGGCAACATGGAACAACACTGAGAACTCCAGACTGAGAACCCCAGGCGTGATATATATGGCCCATGTCAGTTTCAACAAGTCAGTAAATGTTCTAGGGTCTCAATTTCCTCATTCATAAAATGGGGCTACAATCCACCCTAAAAACCATGTCAGTAAAAAAAAAAAAAAAACACATCTTAATTGTTTCCTCTTTTATTTATGCCAAATAATTACAGGCTCTCTCTATTATCCTTGATCTCTAAAACCACAAAAGCTACTTTTGAAAAATAAGTAATTATTTCTAAAGGACATTTTGAAAAGGGAAACAGAATAAGCAGAACCAGATTTTACTTAAAAAAATAATGGTTGCAAAACTTGTGGAGTCCGGCATGTTGGTGTGCATGTGCCCAGTGGGAGGTCGTGACCACTTCTAACCTGTAACTTCAGAGTTCAGAATGGACGCTCTGGGCGAAAGCACCAGTCATCTGGGTTGAGTAAAAATCTGGCTGAACATCTGGGCTAAAGCTCCAGCAGGCGGAAGAGGAAGACTACTCTTGACAAGGGCTGGCTGTCACTCCTGCAGGTGGAAACATCACGTTTTCACCAGGTCTTCATTAAGAAATTGGGTTCTGTTGTGAATTTCCTCCCAATGTGTGATCTTGTCAAGACTATGATTCAGGTTTCTGATCGCACAACATTTGGTAGGTTAGAACATTAATTATTTTAGCAGATCAGTCCCTTTGCTCCTCACTTTTAATTCCAGCAGTTCCTTTTTACCTGGTAGCCAAGTAAGACTCTCAGGACCGTCTCCAAGAACTCCACACACACAAAAAAAGACACTAATATCTTTTTTTTTTTTAAGATTTTATTTATTTATTTTTAGAGAGGGAAGGGAGAGAGAGAGAGAGAGAGAGACATCAATGTGCGGTTGCTGGGGGACATGGCCTGCAACCTAGGCATGTGCCCTGACTGGGAATCGAACCTGCGATGCCTGGTTCGCAGCCCGCGCTCCATCCACTGAGCTACGCCAGCCAGGGCAAAAGACACTAATATCTTAAAAAAAAAAAAAAAAAAAAACAGGAACTAAACTCCTAGGATAGTTTGTCTCTTTGTCATTTTTTGTAACAGCGGCACTGAGATGTAATTCACATACTATACAGTCTGCCCATTTAAAGCATGCGATTCAATGGCACTTTGCATATTCACAGTTTCATGCAGCAGCCATCACCACAATCCACATTGGAACATTTCCGTCACTATACTTTCAAAAAGAAACCCTATACCTGTTGGCAGTCACCTCTTACCTTCCCATGCCCTGCAGCCCTAGGCAACTACTAATCCACTTGCTATTTGCTTGTTCTGGATGTTTCATATAAATGAATAATATAGTACGTGTCTTTTGTGTCTAGCTTCTTTCACTTAGCCTAATGTTTTCAAGGTTCATCCAGACTGCAGCAGGTATCAG
This sequence comes from Tonatia bakeri, assembly GCA_004024845.1. Taxonomy (NCBI): domain Eukaryota; kingdom Metazoa; phylum Chordata; class Mammalia; order Chiroptera; family Phyllostomidae; genus Tonatia; species Tonatia bakeri. The sequence continues at coordinate 52,477 of PVIA01005796.1, forward strand.
AACCCCATTCCCTTCTAAGGCTGAATAATATTCCCTGGTCCGGATGGACCACATTTTATGCATCCGTTCAGTAGCTGGTGGACCTTCGGGCCGTTTCCACTGTGTGACTGTTGTGAACAATGCCGCGGTGGACGTGGAATGCAAGTTGTCTCGTCACATGTTCTCAGTTCTCTCGGGTGTAGATCTAGGACTGGAATGGCTGGGTCATGTGCTTCATTACACTTACCAGCGGAATAATGTATCAATGATCTATTCTTGCATAGAAAAGTACCCCAAAGCTTCATGGCTTAAAAGAATAATCACTTATTATCTCTCACAGTTTACGTGGGTCAGGAACTCGGGAGCACCGTGAGCAGGAGGTTCTGCCTCCAGGTCTCTCGTGGGGTGGCAGTCAGATGCTGGTCAACGTGGCAGTCACCTGAAGGCCTGGCTGGAGATAGAAACCCCATTCTAAGATGCCTCATTCGTAGCTGGCAAGTTAGTGCTGGCTGTTGGCCAGGGGCCTCCGTTTTCCACCTGGGCTTCCCACAGGGAGGCCTGAGTGTCCTCAGAGTAGCTGGCTTTTTCTTAAAAAGGCCATCCAAGACCCAAGGTGGAAGCTGACTACATTTTATGGTGTAGCCTCAGAAGTCAGACACTGTCACTGTTGCCATATTCTATTGACCACCTAGGCCTGCTTCCTGTGGGAGGAGACCGACGGGGAGAGCGCAGGGGAGGCAAAGCTGTGGATCATCTTGGAGTGGGCAACCACGAACAGGCTGACTTCAAGGCTCTAGTCCCTGCGGAGTTGATCCAAGTTCACGGACCCCAGGCAGGTGGTCAAAAATGGGTGTCAAAGTTTAGAGGGTCCTGCAGCCCTGTGACCCCCAACTTCACTTGGTGGATTGGATGACCCTTGGTGGAGCTTTCCTGGTTCTCCTGCTGGGGAATCTGAGAAGAAGGAGAGAACCTCAGGGAGCTCCATAAGAGAAATAAGTTAAAGAAGTCCAAGCCTGCCTCCTGTCCTTGGACAAAATGCCCCTGGTATCCACCTCCAGAGCAGCCAACCCTTTGTCTCTCTATTTACATCAGCAAAACCTTCCTGGAATGTTGCTCGGGTTATTTAATCCACTCATTAATCCACTTTCTCTCCTGGCAAATCAGCAAGTACTTATAAAGCGTCTACTGTGGACCCACGAGCTAATCCCAGGATCATTTGAGACTAGTGTCGATGGGTGAGCCAAAAATACCCAGGCGTGACCAAAATAGTTTATTGTCAAACCCACCTGTCTTGGGGCTTCAAAGGCAAGGAACTGGGAAGGATTTATTTTTGAGTTAGCATTTAGAGAAGTCCCAGCCATGAGAATGCGTTCAGATTTATTTTCATTTAGAAAATTCCCAAGGACATGAAAGACAAAGACTGAGGACTAAGTCTAGATTAAAGAAGACTGAAGACGCTTGACGGCAGCATGTGATGCTTATCCTGGATTCCATCCAGATGGGAGGGAAATGGCTACAACATGCACCGCTGAAAACTGGTGAAACCGAAATATGAACTGTAGACTAGATAGTAGTAGTCCTGGACTGAGGTTAACTGTTCTGGATGTTATAGCTCTACTGTGGTTACGCAGTCAAATGTATTTGCTCTGAGAAAATGTACACTGAAGCATTACCGGGTAAATGTGCCTACAACTTACTTTCAAGCAGTTCAAATACATATATATATGTATATACATACATTTATATATCTATACACACACACATATATATACAGGGTGGGGTAAAAGTAGGTTTACAACTGTAACTCAAATAAATAATACAGTAAGTAATAAATAAGAATACAAGAATAAACTCTGTTTTCCATATCCACAACTGTAACCTACTTCGGCCACCCTGCATACCACCCTTCGACCACCCTGTGAGGTCTCCGGGGTGAAGGGTACACCGGAATTTTTTAATACTATGTTTGCAGCTTTTCTGTAAATTTGAAATTATTCAAAGTAAATGTTATTTGAAAAAGAAAAGGAAACTCCCGAGGGTCTTTTTTGAAAGATTTTATTTATTTATTTTTAGAGGGAGGGGAAGAGAGGGAGAGAAACAACAATTGGTCACCTCTCCTATATGTCCCAACCAGGGACCAAACCCAGGCATGTGTCCTGACAGGAAATGGGTGACCTTTTGCTTTGTAAGACAACACCCAGCCAGGGCCTGAGGGTCTTCACAGAACAGACAATGAGATCATCGCTCTTTCACGGAATATGAATTGGTTAACAGAAGGAATCGAGGTCAGGTGGATATTGATATCTACATGACCAAGCTGACACTGTGTCTAAGGTGGTAGAAGCAACAACGGTCTGAAATGACATCTTCTCACAATGCGGAGGTCTCACCTAGTTCCACCCTTGCCCTCTAGTGTGGCAGCCATCTCAATGGCTCCTCCCTGAGGCCCCAGACCGGGTAGCGTGCTGCTTGCCCTGTTGCTCCCCAAGATTGAATACATCCTTCTTCTGATTGAGCCCTGGGCCTGAAGGCAGGACCCTGTCCTGTTCCCTCCAGGTCAGAGGCAGCCAGAGAGCCATGGTTCAAAATACCCCAAGTTTCTAAGAACATCTCACGGCAGCAGAATTAGTCAAATGCCTTTGAGCTGGCCTGGAGCAAGAAACCCTATCACCCTGCCACGGCTCAACTTCAGGCATCCAGGTGTATGCGCTCACTCCCATCCCCCTAGACAGGTAGGAGAAGGCTGGGAGCTCCACTGACTCAGAAGAAACAGATCCAAGCAAGGCCCTGAGGATGCCCAAGTTAAACACACTGGCCCCTCAGCCTTCAGAACTCACTCAGTATGAACTCTGCAAAATAGTTTCAATGCCAGCCAAGCCTGGGTATCACCATCAGCCTGCTAGAGCCAACCCACTGACTCCCAATTAGCAGTGAGAGGAGGTGGAAAGGGCACCAGCCCCAGGGGCTTCGAAGAGGAGGAGGATGGGGAGATCTCTAAGAAGAGAATCAATCACAGAGCCCTGGATGAGAACAGCAGGAGGAGGAGGTCCTTGTGGTTTCCATGAAAGTGGGTACTGGACTGTGATGGCCCCAGGCAAGCCCACAGCCCTTATAAGATCCTGCTGGGGACAAAGACCTTTCCCCTCCAGTTCCAAGGACTCTCTGATGTGTGTGTGGTTAAGATAGGCTTCCTGCTGTTGCCATTCACAGGAATGTTCTCAATTACCTGAGACCAGCAAGTGAATCTGAGGCCCAGCACACAAGTTGTCAAGAAGAGTACACACTTCTTAGCTGGTATCCTGGAGGGTACGGGAAGCAACCAATCAACCCATGCTTCTCTCTCACATGGATGTTTCTCTCTCTCCCTTCCTCTTCCCCCAACCCTCTCTAAAAGCAATGAAAAAATGTCCTTGGGTGAGGGTTAAAAAAATTTGAAGAAAAAAAAAAAGAACAGCATTTTCATTGCAATTACCAAGTGCCAGGGACCATCCTAGGTACCTTACAAATAATAACTGTAAGCCCCGCCCCAGCAGCGCTATGAACATGATACTACCATGTTGGTAGTACCATGTGGTAGATGTGGAAACTGATGTAGGGAGGTAAAGGAGCATGCCCACTGACCCAACAAATCATCAAGCCAGGATTTGAACCTCAGCGTCTGGCTCAAGTCTGTGCTTTTAACCACTTCCTTATGTGAGGTCTCCTGGTTTGCTCTTTGTGCTGCTTCTAAAAAAAAAAAAAAAAAAACATAGATGAGGAAATAAACTCATTTCAAAAATCACATACAGACAGGGAGAGATGAATAAGAAAGTCTGCAAAGCAGGTTGATAGACGATAGGAAAAAAGAGTGAGTCGCACCGTTGCCCTAATGTACTTGTGATCTCGACCATATCATTCGTTCACTAACTCACTTATTCATTCCTCCTCTCATACTTGGAGTTCAGGGCTACTCAGTGTTAGAGGGGGGAGAAACGAGAGGAGCGCGATTTAGTTAATAAAATGAAACCTGAGCGCACAAATGGTGAACTAATCAGAGGAGGAAGATTTTAGGCCACGCCAGTGGTGCTGACCGCAGGAGCAGAGAGAGATCTGGAAAGGAAATTTAGGCAACTGGAGGGGCAGGGCTCCAGGACACATTCCCTGACCCTTTTTCCCCTCTCCACAGGTGGGGGGCCTTCTGCGGTCCACCCACCCCTACCCCCACACAGCATCCTTGTTTTAGCATTTCCCACACTGGGTTGGAGTTTCCTATTTGCTTCTCCTTTTGCTATTAATTTCTGTATCCCCCGTGTGGGGCATGGACTCCGCGTTTGCTGAGTGTTCTGAACAAATCCAACGATATGACGCGGGGACAGGGGAGGAGCAGAGGTGTGCTGAGCGGAAATGAGTAGGCAGGCTGCCCTGAGCAGGTGGATTAGAGCAGGGCTTCTCAAACTCTGTGATGCATCAGAACCGCCTGGGGACCTCATGGAAATGCAAATCCTGATCCTGTAGGTGTGGGGTGCAACCTGAGATTCCTCATCTCCAACAAGCCTCCAGGAGATGCTCCTGGTCCCTGTACCCCACTTTGAGCAGTGAAGCCCCCTTTGATCCCCCACCCTTCCTAGCCCCCCAAAAGCCTCATTCCACGCCAGGACTCAACTGCGCGCGTGCTCCCCCAGTGCCCCGCATGTCGCCTTAGCCACGGGTCCCTTCTTCCTCCTCCTTCCCAAACCCAGGCTTGAACCCAATCTACCAAATCCATGCCGTTCCTATGAAATATGGCCCGCAAGTCCCAAGGGAGGCGGGTGAGGGGGCTTCTGTGGTCAAGGACATCTCCCAGATCACAGGTCACATCCCCCAAAACTCAGGACCGCGGCACCTTTGAGGTTCCAGAAGTCCTGCGATGACAAAGCCTTGCTCAGGAGACTGAAGGCCCCCATAATCCTCAGCAGCAGCGCCCCTTGCTACTCAAATCTAAGTAAAGCCCTGGCGTTTGCTCCACACTGGTGGTTTCCCATCGGTCTGGAAACTGCAGCTCCACTGTGGAAACAGGCCAGGTTTGTCTCTACCGGGGGCGGGTGGGGGTGCATTTCCCCAGTGAGTGACGCTCCCTTCTAACTGCCCGGGACCCTGATTCCGAGTCTCCTTTTCCTCCCCTTCTTCAAGGATCCGAAGTCTTTGCTTACACTGACTGTACGTGACTGAGAAGACTCCACCCCCGAAGGCCCAGTCTTGGTTTGCTCCTCCACCCCCAGTCGGGATCTATTCTTCCTTTGTTCCTGGGAGGCCGACCCCGGAGGACCACACCACCAGGCCCCTTCGTCCTCCGGCTTCCTGTCGGGATGGCCATTGGGGGACCCTGCCAGGATATCTGCAGCCGAGAGGAGGGAGCACAGAGATACCTCATCCCAGCAGCCTCACCCATGGGCAGTGGCTGCGTCTCCACAGCCTCCGTCCCCCGCAGAGGCCCCTCCGCAGCTCGGCTCTCACTGGGCTCCCTTAGCCCTTCCGCCCTGGGGCGCTGCTGCTGCCAGCGGCCTGCCGCCCAAGTCCCAGGGCGCCTCCCGTCCCTGCTGGCTCCTTCCTTCTGCCCTGTAGCTTCACTGTAGATAGTCCTGCCACTAGTTGCCTTATTCTATTGTTCAGTTAAACCCTTTTGAGTGTCCTTCTGTTTCCTGCAAGGACTCTGACTGATACAGAGTGTTGCCTTTTTATTAGGAACAAAGTCCCGATTTGGCTTAAGCCAAAGCGATGGAGCTCTCATCGTAGAATTTGGGGCTAGAGGGAGTCCTGAGGGAGGAGGTATTTTTGAAGGGGGAAGTGTGCGGGTCTTTCCCAGTACCCCGATATCCAACGAGGTCAAGACCGGGAAGTTAGCTTCTCAATCATTTTATTCTGTTCGGCAGCCACGGACTACGAAGCGGATGTGTGCCAGACACAGTGCTCGGGATTGTGGGAACTATGGACGATGGAGACCAGGCCCCGTGTCCCAGAAGCTCACACTCAGGAACACTCAGGGCAGGATGAAAGCCCTGGAGTGGAATTGACTGTGACAGATAGCCAATCAGGGCAAAGCCAATGAGATAAGGGCCTAATCGGAGTTCAGACAGAGAACAGTGGCGGAACAGCAGACCGAGGCTTTGTTCCAAAGCTGGAGACCTGGGAGGACCTCACAGGGTGGAGCAGCAGGTCACACAGGACCTTGGGGGACTGAGAAGCAGGCCCCTCAGCAGCCTCAGCCCCGAAGCAGAGCAGGCTCTTTTCTGCAGCCTCCTTGGGGAAGCCTTTTTGGCCACCCAGGCAATTTTATTTGCTCTTCCCCTGGAATCTCACTAAACACCTACTTCCCTCCCACAGCGCTCACTGATTGATCAAGTGCTTATCTTTGGCACACACGGTGCTCATTCAGTCCCCCCAACGCCCTTCTGGGTGGGCATTAAACATCCCATTTTACAGATAAGGAAACCGAGGCTCAGGCCAAGTGACTGGCCCACAACTTCATAAACAGACACTGGAGGAACCAGGATTTGAATCCAGAAGGACTGGCTCTGAATTGCATGCTCTCGACCACTGCATTATCTGCCTTGACCTCTAACTCTTAGAGGAAGAGCGCCAGCCCTGATAGTACCGAGCACTTTGTATGGTGTATCTAATTTAGTCTTCACAGCACCCCCATGAGGTAGGCCCTAGTATTACCTCCCGCTTTACTGGAGAAGGAGCTGTCCCTCCAAGAGGCTGCGTCACTCCCTCAACAGTCCACTGCCAGGTCACGGTGGATCCAAGGTTTGAACCTGTTTGACCAACTCAGAGTTCATGCTCCTGACCGCTACGCCGACCACTACGTTCCTTGAGGGTAGGGCCTAGGTTATTATTTTTTAATAGGCTTTCGTTTGAAGAATGGTTTTAGATTCATAGAATAGTTATGTAGTTAGTACAGAGACTTTTCTAACTGCTCTGGCTAGGACATCCAGTACCATGTCACATACAGGTGGAAAGTGTGGCTGTCCTTATCTTATTCCTGACCTTAAAGGAAAGGCTACAAGCTTTTCACGGCGGAGTGAGGTGTGAGCTGGGCACTAGCCAATATGTGGCCTTCATTATGTTGAGGTGTGTTCCTTCAATACCCACTTTGTTGAGAGTTTTTAATCATAAATGGATGTCAAATTCTGTCAAGTGCTTTTTCTGCCTATGACGGGGGACCCCAAAACCCCAGAATTTATTAAAATTGTATATTTATTCTGACATGTTTAGACTTCAGTCACCTTCAAAGTGCTCTCCAGTTGATGCAATACACCTGTCAAGACTTTTTTTCACTGCTCAGAACAGTTTTCGAACTCATTGATTTTGATGCTTGTTAATGCTTCTGCCGTTTTTTGTTTCACCTCCTCCATATCAGCAAAACATGTCCGTTTGAGGACTTTTTCCATCCAGGGAAACAAAAAAACGTCACTCAGGGTGAGATTGGGTGAATAGGGAGGGTGGGGCATGGGGGTCACGCTGGTTTTGGCCAAAAACTGCTGGACACTCAGCCCAGTGTGAGCAGGTGTGCTCATAGATCACCCATCATGAAATGGGCAAACACACTGAGTCTTAAAAAAAAAATTAACTGAAGTCAAATGCAGCCTCTCACAACAACGCCATGGTGCACTGACCTGGATGAGTTCCTAGAACACTCACCTGGGGGGACGCCTATGCTACAAGGGGTCTGTCCTACAGAAGATAATTCTGCATATTGAGGTGATCATATGACTTATCCTTCACGTTGTTAACATGGTGTACCACGTTGACTGATTCACATATGTTAAACCATCCTTGCATCACTGAAATAAATCCCATTTGATCACAATGTATGATCCTTTTAATGTATTGTTGAATTTGTTTTACTAATATTTTGTTTGCTAATACCTATGTTCATCAGGGATATTGACCTGTAATTTTCTTTCCTTGCGGCATCCACATCTGGTTTTGGTATCAGGGTGATGCTGGCCTTGTAAAATGAGTTTGGAAGTGTTCCTTCCTCTCCTATTTTTTGGAAGAGTGTGAGAAGGATTGGTATTAATTCCTCCTTGAATGTTTGGACGAATTCATCAGTGAAGCCATCTGGTCCCAGACTTGTTTGTTGGGAGGTTTTTGATTACTGCTTCAATCTCCTTACTCAAAATCAGTCTGTTCAGATTTTCTATTTCTTCATGAACACAGAAAGACAAACTAATGTATGCCCTCACTTATAAGTGAAATCTAAAAAAAAATAAACAAAGAAAAACCAAACTCATACATACAGAGAACAGATTGGTGGTTGCCAGGAGCAGGGTGGGGCTGCACAATGGATGGTGGTGGTCCCAAGGGCAACAACAGGGACGCGGAGAGTGTCCCTGGACCCCAAGCCCAGTTTCCCCTGTGACAATAGCTCATATGAGTGTGATGCACGTGTTCCAGTTAATGTTCCCGGGTCGGTGTGTCATCATTAGCCACAGTCCACGGTTTACTCACGTTTCCGTAGCTGCCCTAACATCCCTCTTGTGCTGCAGGATCCCGCCCAAGAGAGCACGTGACGTGTAGTCATCACATCCCCTCTGCCTCCCCACCTGTGACAGTTTCTCAGACTTTCCTTCTTTTTGATAATTTTGACAGATTTTTAAAAAATTGTGGTAACATAGGCATAACAAAATTTCCCATCTTAATCATTTTTCAGTGTGCAGTCGGCCGCGCTCTAAGCATTCTCGTGCGATTGTACAACCGATCTCCAGAACATTTTTATCTTGCAAAACTGAAACTTGACACTCATTAAACGACTCCTCTTTTCCCCCTCTCCGCAGCCCCTGGTGACTACCATTCTACTTTCAGTTTCTGTGAATTTGACTACTTCAGCTATCTCATATAAATGAAATCATACAGGACTTGTCTTTCTGTGACTGGCCTATGTCAATTATCGCAATGTCCTCTAGTTTCACCCACATATACTGTATGTATATTCCACATTTTGTTTATCTGTTCACTCACTGACACACTTTGGCTCCTGCCACTTTTTGGCTCTTGTGAACATAAGTGTACAAATATCTCTTAGCGACCCTGCTTTGAATTCTTTTGGATAGATGCCCAGTAATGGAATTGCTGGATCATCTGGTAATTTGAGAAACCGCTATACTGTTTTCCATAGCAGCTGGACCATTTTAGATTTCCACCAGCAGGGCACAAGCATTCCAATTTCTCCACAGCCTTGTCAACATTTCTAATTTATTTAATAGCAACCATCCTAATGGGTGTGCAATTATATCTTATTGCGGTTTTGATTTGCATTTCCCTGATGATTAGTAATGTTACCTTTCCATGTGCTTCTTGGCCACTTGCATATTTTCTTTGGAGAAGTCTCAAGTTTTTTGTCTATATTTTAATCAGGTTTTTGCTGTTGTTGTTGAGTCATAAGAATTCTTTACATATTCTGTACATTAACCCCTTATCAGACCTGTGATTTGTAAATATTCTTTCCCTCTCTGTAGGTTGCCTTTTCGCTGTTGATTGTGTTCTCTGATGTACAACCTTGACATTTTTTTGGGGGGGGGACTGGTCAGGCACTCTGTGGGGCGTCCTGTATTGAAATTTGTCTGTGTTTGTTGCGATGAGGCTGAGGTTATGGGTTGTGGGGAGAAAGATCACATAGTTCAAGTGCTATTTTCATCACATCATATCAAGGATACACACTATCATATCAGCATGATTTATGACTGTTGACGTTGACCTTTGCCACCTGGCTGAGGTGGTATCTGATTTCCCCACTATAGAGTTACTCTTTTTCTGTCCCCCGCCACCACCTCTGGCTCACCTTTTCCATATTGTACTCTTTGGAAGGAAGTCATTACATACAATCTTTGTGGTTTCTCCACACTAAATACACCTTTATAAATAGTCTCTTCATTAGACACTCCTCGAATGATCAGCTAGGACCCTGGCTACAATACAGACAGATAAGAGTTTTGATATTTTTAAACTTTTTTTATCCTCACCCAAGGACATTTCTTCATTGCTTTCTCAGAGAGAAAGGGAGAGACAGAAACATCGATGTGAGAGAGAAGAGTCGATCAATTGGTTTCCTCCCATTCCTGCGCAATGGGGGATCGAACCTATAACCTAAGTATGGTCCCTGACCAGGCATCGAACCCACAACCCTTCGGTTACAGGATGATGCTCCAACCAAAGCACACTGGCCAAGACTTTTTAAAACTTTTCATTGTAAAATATTTCAACCATATACAAAGTAAAGAGAATACTGTGCCCACTTCCCAGTTTCAACAATCATAAACATTATACCACCCTTGTTTCAACTGTACCTTTTCCCACTCCTGCTCTGTGTCATTACTATTTTTTATGGCTCCCCTTTCTTTAGGTAAAAGTCGCACCCATTAAAATGTGCAAATCTGAGACTGCACAATTTCAACAAGTGGGTACAGCCGTGTAACACACAGCCCCTTCACCATTTAGAGCATGTCCATCCCCCAGGGTCCTCTGTCGCTTCTCACACAGGACCATCCCCCGACCTGCCAGAGAAGACAACTGTTCTGATTTTTTTCACCTTTGGTTAATTTTGCCTGTCCTAAAGCTTCATGTAAATGAAACTGCATAGTTGTTTTGCTTTCTGGCCTCTTTCACTGAGTCTAGTGCATTTGAGGTGCACCCTCACCGTTGTCCGGATCAGTGCTTCGTCCTGACTGTCACTGGTGAGTGGTATTCCATGAGCGTGTGTGCACAACTTGTTCGCCCGCCCTCCTGGAAGTAGGCCTTTGGGTTGTTGCCCGTTGGGACTATTGTGACTAAGCCACTGTGAACATTTTTGTCTAAGTCCAGTCTTTTTGTGGGTATATGTTCTCATTCTCTCGGGAAGATACCTTTTTGTATCCACCAGGGCGGAGTGTCAGTACCCCCACCCCCCAACAAAATGTGGTCCAGTGAACTGAGTCACAGGACTAAGAGCTGGGAGATGGCAGTAATTGAGTCACATAAGCAAGTTTCTGCGTAGAACAGGAACACCAACAGCAACTGCTGAATAAAAAGAACAAACAGCTAAGGTGGCGACTTAGGGATTCGGTTAAGAATTTGGAAAAGAACAGGCTTTGAAGAAGAGCCAAAACATGGGGACAACCAGGAGACTTCCCCCTCCAAGGGACAGAGACTTCTGTCCCACCTGCTGGCTGGACAGGGAGTCCTGGAGGGTGTCCCTGCCGGAGGCACAACTGAGGGCAATTTTGGGGAGGCAGGCCCAGCTGGACAAAGGTTACGATGCCCACAGCTTACTAGTGAGGTTTTTCATATTTCGTGTCTTGTTGAGGAGCATTCATATCATAGCATTGTTTTTCCCCCTCTCTAAATCCACTTCTGACTTGCCACACGGAGAAACTTTGTCCTGGTCAGGGGCAATCGAGCAATCTTTTCTCCTTGGCTCCGGAAGATGTTTGTGTGCCGTTGGGAAATCTGGGTTTCTGCCATTAACTAGCCGTGTGTGCCTTTGTCTCCAAGTTCCTCTCAGCTCTGAAATACGATGACCTCACAACTGTGCTGCCATTCTCAATAATGCTTTCCCTTATTACAAAGGTATATGTGTTCACTACAGCAAGTTAAGAAATATACACAAGAGAGAAGAGAATATAAAATCACTCAATTTCACCACCTAGTGCTATTACATTTACTCATTCATTTAACAAATAGTTGCGGAGCGCCTGCCACGCACAGTGCAGTTTGAAATGCAGCCCCGTAGCTATTCATTTTTATGTTTCAGTGAAATCATCCTGCTTTGTAACCTGGCTTTCACTGAAGAGACAGTTGTGAGCATATTTCCATGGCAGTAAACATTTTCCTACAATGTTCCAGTTTCTCATGTTAATAAACACTCTGAGAGCTAGATGCTGAGCTAATTCATAACTGTTTCTTTAGGATTATTCCTAGAAGTGGAGTTTCCAGGCTAATTAGTAATCACACGTGTGAGGCTTTTGGTGGGCGATGCCCAAGGGGCCCGCATCCCTGGCCTTCCTCTACATCATTCATTCATGCAGGTGCACCAAAAGGGGGCCAGAGCGGCCTGTCCCTTACAGCAGGTAGCAGGCACACATGGCTGTACATTTTTAAGTTAAAATTAACTAAAATAAGAGAAAAAATTCAGGGCCCCCATTGCACTTGCGACATTTCACACACTCAGTAGGCGTAGGCAGACAGTGGTTACTCTAACAGCACAGAAATATCATGGAAAGTGCTATTGGTCATCACTGGTCCAGAATAACATTCAGTTAATGATAATTATTGTTACTTTGGGCTGGAGAAATTTGGGGGATTTTCCTTCTCACTGCATTTCTTGGCTACTTTATCCTGAGCACGTATCCATTACTGGTTTACCTATATGGTTCATAAAAAGCCTGGTCCCCTTTGGAGGGCTGGACCTCCTGCCCGCCAGCCAACTACAGGTGTGTTTGATTATGGGAAATCTTCAGAGCGCTTATGTCTACTCATTGAGTTTGAATGGTAGTTTCCTTCCTAGAGATGGAGCTCAAAAATGTCATGTTAAGAACCTCTGTACAAATCTACCTACATATGCACAAAGAAACTCTGGAAGAATACATACGGAATTAGGAACGTTACTCACCTATAGCTTGGAGAGAGGGTGTCTCTGCAGGTGAGGACAGGAACAGGAGGAGGATTTTCCCTGTGAATGTATCACCTATTCAAAATGGATTTAAAATAAATTTAAAATAGATCTTTTTAAACTATACCAATAGCATACAATTAATTGTTTTTGAAAACTCTAATGGGAGACAGTGAAATATCTTTCCCTGAAGGTGGTTATTGGCAGGCTAGTAAGTGGACTTGGATTTGTTATGGGCCATCCATGTACATGTCACATAAACGGGACCTTGGGCACCCGCGCCCCATAGCCTGCTCACTGCGTCTGCGCATTGCATCCCCTCAGTGACACCAGCGTCCCCTTCTGCTGACTAGGGCGAGGGCTCCTGAAGCTCCAGGATGTTTTTCTCTCGTCTTTGATAGCACCCCCATGCAATAAATTCACTTTTTAATGAAGAGTTCAATGATTTTTTACAAAGACCCCCAGGCTACCATTGCCCTAATGGAAATATGGAACCTGTTTCTCACCCCCAAAAGTTCCCTGCATTTAAAAAAAAAAAAAAACAGTTTATAACACATACTAAGGGTTTTATTACATAAAACTTGCATTTCAGTTATATTTAAAGGCACACATGCATCCCTGGCTGGTGTGGCTTAGTGAATTGAGTGCCAGCCTGCAAACCAAAGGGTCGCCAGTTTGATTCCCAGTCAGGGCACACGCCTGGGTTGTGGGCCAAGTCCCTAGTGGGGGGTGTGGGAGAGGTGACCACACATTGATGTTTCTCTCCCTTTCTTTCTCCCTCCATTCCCCTCTCTAAAAATATATAAATAAAATATTTTTTTAAAATAAAGGTACACACGCATACACATTATTGGGTGGTAATGTTGGTCATAGTCAAAAAAAATTGAAAGTCCTCATTGAAACACCAGGTGCCATGCAAGGCATTGGTGGCAGTTGTAGGAGTGGCAGGTACTCACTCTGAGGGTTGCTATGTGTCGGGCTCTCTGCTGAGCAACTACAACACACGCGTCATCTCATTGAACCCTACGGCCCACTGCCCTCTACACGGTGCCTCATCAGCTCATGCTACAGAGGAGGAAACCCAGACTTTGTGCTCTTCCCTGGAAACCAGGTCTAACTGATCCCAAAATATATTGTTCTTGATGCCTCAGTTTCCTCTAGATGGGCTCATAATTCCATCTGAAATGTCAACTCCTGAAGGACACAGACAGTACCTGCCGGCCAGCCTCAGTTTATTTATGTGAGCGCAGCAAAAATGACAGAGAAAGAGAAGACGCAGTCCTCCCTCCCCCGGGCCTGCAGTCCAGCAGTAGGTGTGCACACCCACCGAGTCACCAAAAGTGCCAGAGAGAAACACAATGTCAGGTTCCTCCCTGGAACCCTGGGTGTGACCCAGGGTGTGATGGGCTGGCTTTTCCTACATGCAGCTGCTGGGAATGTTGCTGAGACAGTCCCGGGCAGCCAGGACAGGTGGAACCTGCAAGGCCCACTCCCTTCTGGGTTGTCTGAGAGGCCCGAGACCTGGAGGAGTCCTGGCGACACACACAGTTCTGAGGCTGCTGCAGGGACAGGCCAGGGGTCTTGCTGGGAACGGTGGAGCCCCCCGCACCCCTACCAAGCAACTGACTGCAGAGCAGCAGGGTCCGAATTCACAGCACAGAATCTCTTTGTCATGGGGTCTTTGTTTATCTCCATGACACACTGGTAGCCACCATCAGCTTCAAAGTTCAAAATAAGTCAGAACAGCTGGCGTAGATTCTGCCTCTGATTAGCCCTGACTGGTTCCACCCTAGCTGAGTCTTCTAATGGCCTGTTTATCTCAAGACCCAAACTGCTTTGTCCATTAGATCCTCTGGGGTCATTAAATCTTCTGACCATTAAGGAATGCCTCGCATCGTTGTTTTTGAACATCACTGCCCTCAGCATACCCCCTTGTTTGGAAAAGGCAGTGGGCCCAAGCAGAGAGCAGTTTTCATCCAAGAAGGAGCTAAAACTCTGGGAGCCCTGGGTCCATAAGGCCTCCTCAATGTGCTCACCTGGTCTCGCCAGCCAGGGAGAGTGCGGGAGGAGCTGGGATCAGAACTGAGTTTGGATCTCAGCTCTATCACTGGCTAACTGTATGATCTTGGGCAATTTACCTCACCTCTCTGAACTTCAGTTTCCTAATCTCAAAAAAAAAATAGAAAAGGAGGGGGGCTAAGAATAGTAACCTGAACCTTGCAGGGTTATGGTGGGATTAAAGATCAAGGTATGCAGTTGGCACTTTATACATATCAGCCCGCCCTCCCTCCTCCTGCCTGCCAAGGAGATTATGGTAACATCCCTCAGAGACAAGAACAGCCAAGCAACTTTCTCTGAGGAAGATTTTTACCTATGTTATTGTTTTTTGTTGTTGTTTTGTTTGTTTGTTTTTCCTGGAAGGGCACAAAGAGGAAAGCTGGGACTGGCAGGAACACTGTAACTTTGGCCCTTCCAAAACGTAGTAAACGAAAGCTTCCATGGGGTCTTAACCGCTGGGCATTATAACATATTATGTACCAAATGGTCCTGGTCTTTCCATCTGTACCACCCAGGGGACCCAGCCACCATCACCCACTCACCTGGACCACTACCCTGCCAGCACCGCTTCTGCTCTTGCTCCCCCAGAAGACCGTCCTCTCCACGGAGGCCAGTTCTAACCCTGCAAATCAAATCCCTTCGGACCCCTGCTCTCTCGATGCTCCGCTCCCCGTCCTTGCCTGCACCGCCCAAGTGATCTGTCTCCTGCCTCCCCCCTCCCTGACTCTGCACCAGCCACACGTGTTTCTCTTTTCCTCAAACAGGCCAATCTGTTCCAGCCTCAGGGCCTTTGCAGCTGTTCCCTCCACCTGGTGCACTCCTCCCTCTCATGGAGCCTTCCTTTTCATTGTTCAGGTTTCAGCTCCAACACCGTCGTCTCAGAGATATCTTCTCTGATCATACCCTCATCACCATCGCCTTGATCACTTCACCGTTTCATTTTCCTCCTGCACTTGTCTCTACCTGAAATTCTCTGCTACTTTGTCTTGTTCGCCACGGACCCCCAGGGCCCAGCCCGTGGCGGGCTCGCAATACATGTTTGTTAAATAAATGAACCTTTGTCCCACTTAGGCCTGAATCAATGATCTTCGGCATGGTCTCTCTTCGTTTCAGAGCTTCTAATATGTAAGTGTCTAGACAGTCCTTTTATTTTTGGCACTTTTGGCCAAGCAACTTGCTTCTGGAATTTAACAAAACCAGACAACGCCTGTTTCTCTAGTCTCATCCAAAGCTGTGCCACCTCCTCTAGAATCTGCCACAACTCTTGCGGCCCAGCCACTTCGTAATAATGAGGCACAGATGAGACAAAGCTTTCACCAATCCCCCTGGGATATTCTGCTGCCTGAAAAACTGGAGCGCCGCTGGAATGGAGCCTCCAAGCCAGAGGTGGCCCAAATCTAGTGAGGGCCCCTGCTCTTCGGCAGTCTGGACACATGGGATTAATTCAGGCAGGAGCCAGGCAAGAAACGCTGGCCCCTGAGAAGTGCTAAAGAAAGGGAATTTTGAGATTCAGATTGAAAAGAAAGCAGCAGAGGGGAGAAAGTGGGTGGAGGGATAGGAAGGACTCATGCTCCTAAACCCCAGGGATCTTAACCTGCTTGGATGGATATTAAATGTTAACTTCGGTGTGTGTGTGTGTGTGTGTGTTTGGGGAAAGGTTCTACAGTTTTTATCAGGGTTGCAATAGGATTTGTGCCCCAAAAGGTTAAGAACCTCGGACCTGGAAAGCATGCAATTAGGTTAGCGAATCATCTCCATCCTAAACATGACCTGAACTGAAACAATCACGAGAAAGGAAAAGTGCTTTGTGCTCCAAAGAAAACAAAAGCCATTTCCAACAGGAATTGGCTGTCACATTCTCTGCACTAGGAAAAAAATCAACAGAGCATCCGCCCAGCCTGCCCAGGGCCCATCCCTTAAGCCCAGGTCTCCAGGGAAGGCAGTGAGCCTTTGTTTTCCAGTCTGTGGGCAACTGGCTGGGCAGGGAGCCATTGGGGAGAGACCTCGGTGGAAGAAAGTACTCAGGTGTGCCAAGTTGTGCAGGCTACAAGCACCCGGGGGTGGGCTCTGGCTGCGGCCACAGACCCACCGGGCGAGGAGGAATGTGCTGGCCACAGACTCAGTGCCCTCTCCTGCTTTCTTGATTTGTCACCAGCTGGGCTGTTGGGCCTGCTTCTCCCTCTAGGGTTTCCAGGGCATCACGATATTAGTCACAGGCCTGGGTGCTTTTCTAAGTAGATTTTGGACTCTTCATGGTTGGCAAGGCCACGTTTCTCCTTGTGGCCACCCCAGCTATCAGATGGGAGCTCCTGCCTATTTAAGGCTATGTGTCACATCTGCTGTGCAGAAAGGACACTCCCTTCCCCTGGCCCTTCTTGCCTTTGTAAGGGGAGGACCTGGGATGTGGCAGAAGTCCCAATAAATTCTGGAAGGAGACGCATGAGCAGGCGGGCAGGCCTGGAGCCAGCGTGCTGTGCCAGCACTTGGTCTAACCTCCAGGGAGGGCCCAGTCCACACACGTCCTGGCTTCCGAGAGGCAGGCCCTGGGTGTCAACCCACAGCCATCGCCTCTCTGTGAGCCCCATGGATTCTCACTCAGCCTTGGGTTGTGATTTTTCAATGTTTGTATATGTTCTGTCTTTCCTATATCCCAGAGGGGACTCTTGATTTTCTCCCTCAGAGCTGATTCTCCTTCAAGCTTCCTTCCCAATAAATAGCACCTACATCACCTAGCGGCTCATCCTTCAGGACCCCTCTGAACGGTCCCTCCTCTTTGGAAGGATCTTCCCAGGCACCAGATCTGAACTGTTCCCTCCAGAAGACCGTCTGGTCTATCTCACACCAAGATGCCCTCTTCCATCTCATCCTGTTTGTTTGTCATGCTCTAAGATTATTTTCTTTTTCTTAGGACCTGGCTGTGTGGCTCAGTGGATTGAGTGCCGACCTGAGAGCTGGAAGGTCACTGGTTTCATCCCTGGTGGGGGCACATGCCTGGGCTGTGGGCCAGGTCCCCAGGTGGGGGCGTGCAGGAGGCAACCCGTCCGTGGTCAATGTATTGCTGGCACATCGATGTTTCTCTCCCTCTCTGTCTCCCTCCCTTCCCATCTTTCTAAAAAGAATGAAATAAAATCTTTTTTAAAAAGATTATTTTATTTTCCTGAGTTTCCCTACATAAAGTCCACAAGGATAGCTACTCTCCAGCTGCATCTCCAGAGTCACCCTCCAGCCTTCTCCCCCCTCCTCTAGGCCTGAGGAGGCTGGCACATGGGGTCTGTGTTGCCCAATCTCCCAAAGCCCCACGTAGGAGGTGGGAGAGTGGACAGTGGGTAGGGGCTCCCTCCCTGCCGCGCTCCAGCGCACCAGCCTTCTCCTCCGGCTCTCGCTGGGTCCCGGAACTACCGTCTTCCTGTGCACCCCTAGGCCTGGTGGCAGTGGCCGCCTTGTGTGGCGAGCCCGGAAGTGCCCACCATCCCCTCACCAGGGTCTCTTTGCCCTGCCCGCACCTCTGCAATCAGTGCCTTCACTCAGCCCTCCTCGGGAGCCCCTCTGGAACGTGCTGCTTGTGGTCTGATGGTGGTTCTGACCAGCCATCTGACGCGCTGACTGTTGCTTCCCCAACAATGCGTTAAGAAATGGCTGGCGTGTCTTAGAAGCTTAATACACGTGTTTTGAATAAATGAATGAATGATAAGGATACTGTGTTTTTATTTACATCTTTATGAAGATGTATGTAATTCGCATACCAGGAAATTCACCCTTCTAATGTATTACACTTCAGTGGTTTTTAGTATATTTGCAAATTTATGAGACCATCATCACTAATTCCAAAATATTTTCATCACCTGTAGAAGGGAGGTGGAGAGAATGAAGAGGACAAAGGGGGTCAAATGTATGGCAAGAGAAGGAGGCTAGACTTGAAGTGGTGAGCACTGAATGCAATCTACATATGATGTATTATATTATAAAATTGTACAGCTAAAACTTATATGATGTTATTAACCAATGTTACCACAATAAATTTAATTTGTAAAAAGTAACCGTGGATTAAGCTCATTGTATTAAAAGAAAGTAGAAATACTGTAAAGAATTAATATTGTTACAGATTGAATGCAATCCCCATCAAAATCCCAGTGGCATTTTTCACAGAAATAGAACAAAAAATCCTCAAATTTGCATGAACCCACAAAAGACCCCAAATATATAAAGCAATCCTGACCAAAAAAAGAACAAAGCTGAAGGTATCATACTCTCTGACTTCAAGTTATACTACAAAGCTACAATAATCAAAATAGTATAGTATTGGCAGAAAAACAGATACACAGACCAATAGAACAGAATTGAGAGCTCAGAAATAAAACCACACATATATGGGCTAATTATATTTATTTTTTATTTATTTATTTTTTTTAGAGAGAGAGGGAGAGAAACATCAGTGTGCAAGAGAAACATTGATCTGTTGTTTCTTGTGCACCCCCAACCAGAGACCTGGCCTGCAACACAGGCATGAGCCCTGTCTAGGAATCAAATCAGTTACCTTTGCCTTGTGGCTTGACACCCAATCCACTGAGCCACACCAGTCAGGGCTATGGGCAACGAATTTTAAACAAAGGAGACAAAAACATACAATGGAGAAAGAAAAGCCTCTTCAATAAATGGTGCTGGGAAAATTGGAAAGTCACATGCAAAAAAATTAAGCTAGACTGCTGACTCCATACAAAAAAATTAGCTCCAAATGTATTAAAGACTTAACTATAAGATCTGAAACAATAAAACAGACGAAAATATAGGTACTAAACTTATGGACCTTGGTCTCAGAAGGATTTTTTAATGAATTTGACCCAAAGGCAAGAGAAGTAAAGCAGAAACAAATGAACAGGACTACATCAAGCTAAAAAGCTTCTACACAGTGAAACAAACAAACAAACCCATCAGCAAAACAAAAAGGCAACCAACTGAATGGGAGAAGATGTTTGCAAATGATACTTCTAATAAGGTGCTAATATCCAAAATACATAAAGGACTCACACAACTCAACAAAACATCCCCTAAATAATCCATTTAAAAAATGGACAGAGGACTGGAACATTTTTCCCAAGAAGACAAATAGATGGCCAACAGATATATGAAAAGATGCTCAGCTAGACTCATTGTAAGCCTTACTAGTAAGGGAAATTCAAATCAAAACCACAGTGAGACACCCCACCTGCTAGAATGGCTACTATCAACAAAGCAACAAAGCAAGTGATAACAGGGGTCGGAGAGGATGTGGAGAAAAAGCAGCCTTCATTCACTGCTGGGGTGAATGTGCATTGCTGCATGCTCCATGGAAAACAGTGTGGAAGTTCCCCGAAATATTAAGACTAGAGTGCCACATGATCCAGCAATCCTTCTTCAGGATATCTACCTGAAAAATGTGAAAACTTATTCCTAAGCGTATATGTGTCCCTACGTTCAATGCAGCATTACTCACAGTAGTCAAGACATGGAAGCCACCTGAGGGCCCTTGGATGGATGACCGGATAAAGAAGATGCGGTACATACATACAGTGGGATACCACTCAGCCACAAAAAAGATGAAATGCTGCCTTTTGTGACAACATGGGTGGACCTTGAAAGCATCATGCTAACTGAAGTAAACCAGATGGAAAAGGGCAAGGATCATATAATTTTACTCACAGGAGGAATGTAAAACAAAAAGCAACAAACAAAGTAAACAAAATCATAAACACAGATAACAGTGTGGTGGTTAGCAAAGGGTAATGAAAGTGGGGAAAAATAGCGTAAAGGGGATCAAATATACGGTGACGGAAGGAAGCTCGACTTTAGGTGGTGAGCGCTCTATGGAGCACACAGATGTTATAAAGTTGCACACCTGGAACTTATACACTGTCATTAACCAATGTTACCCCAATAAATTTAATTTTAAAAGGACCCCTGTAACCATTAGAGTCACTCTCAGCCTCTGACAGCCACTAATCTCTATTTTCTATCTCTATGAATTTGCCTGTTGTGGACACTTCATAAGGGCGGAATTACATCAGACGTGGCTTTTTGTGTCCGGCTTCTTTCTCTTAGCAGAAAGTTGTTGCATGTATCAGTGTCTCATTCCTTTTTATGTTAAACAATATCTCATTATTTGGACATACCACATTTTGTTTATCCATTCATCAGCTGATGGACATTTGGGCCGTTTCCACCATTTGGTTACATGCATGCCCAAGTTTTTGTGCGAACATGTTTCATTTCTCTTGGTTAGATACTCAGGAATGCAACTGCTGGTCACATGGTAACTGTTTGACTCTCTGAGGAAGGATACTGTGTTTTAAATCACTGTGTGTCCCACAGTGCTACACGGTACTTTATTTAAGATTTTTTTAATGATTCTTAGCCAGGGGGAGGAGAGAGAGAGAAAAGCTGAATTAGTGTTTCACCCATTTATGCATTCATTGGTTGCTTCTTGTATGTGATCTGACCGGGGATCGAACCCACAATCTTGGTGTATCAGGTTGACACTCCAACCAACTGAGCTACCCAGGCAAGGCCACAGTGCTT
The DNA here is from genome assembly GCA_004024845.1 of Tonatia bakeri. Lineage (NCBI taxonomy): Eukaryota > Metazoa > Chordata > Mammalia > Chiroptera > Phyllostomidae > Tonatia > Tonatia bakeri. The sequence goes on from PVIA01005796.1 coordinate 73,673, forward strand.
TCTTTACCCACAGTGTCAGGCATCTTCATGGAAAAGAACCCAAACTGACAAGGATGTGGGGCAAAGGAAGTCTCAGATACCTCCGGTCCACTCCTAAGTATATGCCCAGGAGACATTTTTGCTCATGTGCATCAGGTTGTCCAAACAATGATGCTCGTACTAAACTGTTGGCCAAAAATCTGAAACAACCTAATGCCTATTAACAATGGCTTGGATAAATTATAAATAAACTACAGCTACACATAACACCATGGATGAACCTCACAAATACAGTATTGAAAGAAACAAGCCAAAAAATAATATGAATAATACAAGTTCATTTATATAAAACTTCAAAACAATTAAAACTAAATCATGTGGTTTAGGGATGCATATGTAAGCAGGAAAACTATTAAAAAACTATTTCAGCAAAAAACGGGACATTAGTTACCTCTAGCAGGCGAGGGAGATGTGCCGGGGAAGGTCACAGGCAGGTCTTCTGAGCTGAAGCCAATTTTCTAGTTCTCATCCTGGCTGATGGGTACATCAAGATGCACTTTGAATTACTTACCTGCTCACACGCTATTCCAAAAGTTGTATTTCACAATTCAAAGTATACTCAGAACAGAACTCAGGTCTATGTGTCAGGAGGCCTGGATTCCTGTCAGGTCTACCGCTGAAGAACTGTGTGACAAAATGCAAATTATTTCATCTGTCTTAACTTTTTTATCTCTAATATGGGGATGATAATAATAACCGTCACTTATTCCAGGTTTGCTATTCCAAGGCACCATGTTACATGCTTTTACATATGAGTAGTAACTGTATGTCCCTTGGGCATGAAAAACACATACCTGAAGCCAGCTTCAGCAAAAAGTATTACAAGGACAGGGAACGGCCAACAGAACCTAAGGGTGCAGCTGGGGAACCGACCCTGGGAACTCTGACTCCCTGCTTTTCCTTCCCTACTGCTGCGTTCTTCCCTTTTGCTGTGAGCCGGTTGTCTTGGCAACCCCATCACCAAACTCTCAGGTTTGCATCTTCTCCATTCAAGACACCAGCCCAACTGAGCCTGGAATTTCTGAACACAAATTAGAAAGTTCCCTGGGGAAAGAATTCTTTCTGCTTTAGTTAGGATAGAGTGTCCACCCCTGATCCACTCAACTGTGGCAAAGGGACAGGTCACATCATGCAAAATGCCTACTAGGGACAAATTTTGCGACAATAAATGGGGACTGTGGATGGTTGGCAGTCAACCCCTGGAAATCTGGCTCTGGAGTCATGCCCAGTCCTAAGAGGGCAGCTCCTAGAACTGAGTGGAACAGACAGCCCAATACCAACTGTTATTTAATCTGTTCTCTGTAATAACCCGATGAGGTGATGTCGATATCCCTATTTTACAGATCAAGAGACTGAGAATCAGAGCCCAGATTCTCGACAGTGGCACCATTGACATTTTGCACTGAGTATTTCTTTGTGTGTTGGGGTGGGGAGGTTCCTGTGCATTGTTGTAGGATGTTTAGCAGCCTCTGCCCACTGGGTACTGATGGCACTACTCCAGTTGTGGCAATCAAAAATGCCTCCACATGTTGTGAAATGTCCCGACACAGACTAAGTAAATGACACAACACTGCCCTACCAGTAAGACAGCCAGTATTCAAACCCAGGTCTGACCCTAAAACCTGTTCTCTTAGTCACTGTGTCTCATGATCATATCTCACTTGCCGACTTCACAAGGTAGAAGGAGGATGTAATTAATGTGAAAGCACCTTGAGGAGGTAGGTGGAACGTGTCTCCACATTCGTCTTAGGAGCTCCCAGTCCTGTGGATCCACGTGACCACTCAAACAGGACAGGGCTCTACATCTCTAAGGATTTTTAATTCCATGGGTCTGACCACCAAGTAACCATATTACCCATTTACTTTCATGATGTGGTTCCTCTCTAAATCCTCTCCCTTATGAAGATTGATTATTTCTAAGGTCTTGCTGCCACATGTTCAATTCCACTCTCCAACCAATGGTAACTTTCCTTAGCAGGTTTTCCTCTAAGGGAGCCAAGTCTTTCTCCTGATACTTTGGTCCCCAAAGTTCATATATTATTCTTCCACAAACAACTGATGAAACATGTCACAACTCTTCCTCCATGAACTAGAAGTCTCAGTAGCTACGGCTGTATCAGGTTCACGGTTACATTCTTCCAAACCCAGTGGTTCTCTTGGTGGACCCTCAAATGATAAGTAAAATGCAGCTCTCAAAATGTTGCTTGACAAAGCCCTACGTGGACAGCCTTCTGTTAGTTTTTGTTCTGATTCTTAATATTCATTGTGATTGAATTCTAAAAATGATGAAGTCCTTCATGTGCAAGGCTTGGAGGCCCTCCCAGTCAAACTGTATGAGAAAACATTTTGGCTGAGAGTAGAGTGTTGGCCCTACACTCGTGACAGGTCTTTATGATAAGCTTCTGGAACTTTCTAAAAGAAAGCACATACTTACAGCTTAAAATTTGGCTGCCTAATAAATGACCATGATATGCCATTCATATCTTTACAGCCAAGATATAAACAGCTTGTTTGAAAGCCTGGTTACAATATATTTTCAAATAAACTTCTTTTATTGAAATATAACTTATATGCAGAAAAGTACACAAATCATAAGTATACAGCTCATTGAATTTCTCCCAAAGGAAACACACCCATCTAACCACCACCCAGGTCAAGAAATTACTAGCATTCCAGAAGCCCCTCTTAGGCCCCCTCCAGCCACTATCCCCACCCTCTCCCTTATTATAGCCATTATAATTTTAATCTTATGACCTCCCTATTTTTTATGTATCTGATGGTTTCGATAATTATCTCTGGAGGCCAGAGTTAATCAGAAGCTGGGAGGATTGTTTTCCCATGAGTCATTTCTCTTAAGAATAGCTTATCAGTGAGGATGCTTCCAGCTGCAAGTAATAGACACCCCAATTCAGATAGCTTAAACAATAAGAAAATTTATGACCTCCATAAAAATGGAAGTCCTACTGTTCAGCAAACCTCACAGTTAATTGAATCTACAGCTTGAGTCAACAAAGTCCCCTGGTCTTTCATCTCTCCACTCAACCATCACGGCGTTGGCTTCATTGTGAGGCTGGTGGCCACAGCAGTTCTTTCTGACTCTCTTTGGAGAGGAATCGTCTTCCAGAAGTCTCATCCCACTGCTGAGAATCGGGTCACTTGTGCAACCAGTCAGTCCAGGGGGGTGGCATGGCCCCAACTGTCTTAGACTTACCATCTAGGGGTGGGATGGGTGTTGAGAAGTCCATTCCAGGGCTCCCTATAGAGAATCACATAATAAAAATGGAAACCGTCTAGCTCAACTCATTTATAAAAATGCTTGATATTGCTAAATGGTAACAAGGGTTACAAAGAGTGGAGGTTTGTGGCTGAACATACTGCTGGGGATTCAAGGTTAGAGGTAAGTAACTCTCTGTGAGGAAAGAATAAATTGAGCGTGACAAAACAAACACAGCAGCTCTTGCCCTCTCTCTCCTCTGAACGTCAGCGATCCAATCATCCTTCCTCTTTGAACTGCCTGTTTGGGCGCTGAGTCAAAAGAAATTTTTTTTAGTTATTGGGATGGCGTTTGCTGCCAGTTATGTTAAGCACGAGACACCACGTCTCTGTATACACTCAGGACAAATCCTGCCCTTTTACAAGTCACACGGTGGCAGGCAGCGCATGTGGGGCCCGCCATTGAAATGCTGCGGGGTGTGCGCGTCACGGCTCCCCAGCCCCCTCGGCTTCCTTGAGTCACCTTGAGAACCCCCAACAGCCTCTCAGTCCCCCTGGATGTTTAAATATTCTCCATACTGAAATCCAAATTTTAAAGAAATATTATAAAGGAGAACCACGTATATACATATACGTATTAATATTTGTTTGCTTAAAGTGGTTGGGAAGGTAACACTTTTACATCTCTGTTTATCAATGTGCTAGTCACATATTACTGACCTGCTGAGGTATCCATCACCAGAGAGTATCTGGGTAGGTAAGGTAACACTCACCAGTGAGGAACAATGATACGATAGATACAATAGTGATATTTGTGTTAAATGGTAAAATGTGTATGTCTGTAGGTGATGGGACAAACAGTAGATAGGTTTTTTTTTTAATTTATTTTTAGAGAGGGAAGGGAGGGAGAAAGAGAGAGAGAGAGAGAAACATCAATGTGTGGTTGCTGGGGGCCATGGTCTGCAACCTAGGCATGTGCCCTGACTGGGAATCGAACCTGCGATGCCTGGTTCGCAGCCCGCGCTCAATCCACTGAGCTACACCAACCAGGGCTAGTAGACAGGTTTTTTAACATAAGGTATTACATTGTATATTTACATATATATGTATGTGTACCACTAGCTTTGTATTTTATTTAAAAAGGCTTTAAATAATTATCTAATATGGGTAAATACATAGCTAATGCTATTCTCAGCATCAAGATAACTTACAAGAGCAATTCTAATTGAAGAGTAAGAAATTCAGCATATCCTTCAGAAAAATATTTACCACAAAGCTAATATGAGGAAATTTTTTTCTTGTGACTGTTTCCAATTTTAATTGCTATTATATTTATGAGACTACTATCAGCACAAATATTACATCGAATATGTATGGTTCTAATATGACAAAGTACATCATAACCCATTTGATCTCTATAAGCCCAACCCCTCAAGTTTCAAAAAATATATTTATTCTATTTAACTGAAATGAAAATATAGTATCCTGTGATTATCAATCATATTAGTTGCAGTTTTGATATCCAACAGCCGTCCAATATCTTCTGGATACTTGAATGTTTGTTCTTGTTCAAATTACAATTCTTTCTCAAGAATAACATATCAGGTACATATATTTTACTGTTCATTCTTATGTCAACTGAGAATATATCTTTTCTTTATGATCCAACACTAGCCCACTCTGGGTTTTGGTATAGGTTAGGCCTTTTTGAAAGAAGCTGGATATTTCACAATGCTAAGACCCAATCCAGTGAAGGATCTATTAAATACTCTAAATGTTATGAAGGAGCTTCCATTAATTAATCAAGGTAAGCTCGAGGTTGTACAGATTTTCAGAGGAATGCTCTTTTCTGCCATACCAGCAGAGGGCACATTTTCCAATTCATTGTAACAATCCAACCTATGAAATCCTATAGGTGGTATTGGGACATATCATAGAAGAAACTGAAAACTAGGCAATTCTTGAATAAAGAGTGTGTTTAAGAAAGAACAGCTTGGAAGAAAGCAGCATAGGAAATACGGGAAATAACTGGGTGCCTCCACCTTTTAAAAATCTCATTTAGAAAAAGCCCAAACCTCTGAATAGACTTAAGTAAGGACTCTTGATTCACATGAACAGATTTCTTAAGTATCCTGAATTCTAAGTTGAAGACATTTTCCTTTAGAAGGCGTTGTTCTACTGAGTTCTTGTTTACAGCGTTACTGTTGGAAGTTTTGATATCCATTTCCTGATTCTTTGTAAATGAACTATTTTTTCTTCTCTTTTGGAAGCTTTAGGGCAGTGGTTCTCAACCCTCACCATGCAATCAGATTCCCCTGAACACAGAGATTTTCTTTCAATCGATCTGTGTCAGGGGCAAATATTGGTATTTTTAATGTTCCAAGGTAATTTCAGGGCAATCCAAAGTGTGGCCATTGTTGATGGTTTTGGGTTTTCTTCTTGGCCCTTCAGCTCTGAAATTCCACAATGATAGGCATTGGTGTAAGTTATTTTTCATTATTGTGCTGAGCACACAGGGATCCTTTCAACCTCAAAAATCATAATCATTAGTTCTGGCATGTTTTCTTATATTATTTCCATAGTTATTTCTTCATTTTTCGCTTCTAGATCTCCTATTAATTGAAATTGGTACCCCCTGGTATGAACCTCTAATTTTCCATCTTTTCCCTTTTCTTCTACTTTGTGGGAGATTTCCTCATTTTTACTTTCCATACATACCTTCTCTTGCTTTCATTGTTATTTCTTTTATTTTTTAAATCTATACTTTGAAGTAATTTCAGGCCTACAAAGACTTGCATAGATAGAGTTCCCATGTATTCTTCATCCAACTTCACCTAACATTGACATCTTACATAACCAAAGTAAAATTGTCAAAACTAAGAAATTAACATGGCAACAATGCTATTAACTCCAGACTTTACTTGACTATCACATTCTTCAACTAATGTCCTTTTTCTGTTCCAAGATCCAGTCCAGGACCCTACAGTGCACTTAGTTGCCATGTCTCCTTAGTCTCCTTCCTCCTGTGACAATTCCTTAGTCTTTTCTTGTCTTACGTGACCTGGCACCTTTGAACAGGGATCAGTGATTTTGTGGAATGTCCATCAGTTTGGGTCTCTGATATTTTCTCATGACTAGATTGAAGTTATGAATGATGTATCCTCAATTCATCAAGGGTACATGACATTGATGTGTTAAGATTAGTGATGTTAAACTTGATCACATGGCTAAGGGGATGTTTGCCAGCTTTCTTTATTATAAAATTACTGCTTCCCTCTTTGTAATTAGCAAAAGCTTTAGGGGAGATATTTTGAGGCTATGTAAACATCCTATTTCTTCTTAAGCTTTTTGCCCACTAATTTTAGCATTCATTGGTAACCTCAAATTTGTATTATCTGCAGTCTTTATTCTCTAAAAGTTTTTAAAATACAAACCTGATTGTATTCATGGATACAGTATCATCTCTCAGAAGTTATCAGGGGTTTTTGTTTTGTTTTGTTTTTCATTTCTTCTACATTATGTCTTCCTCTGACTTCTTTTTCCTGTTTGTTTTGGTCACTATCTTTCATGTTAAAGCTTTTCAGAAAATGGTCACTAGACCTAATTCACTAAAAGCCATTTTGGACCCACAGAGCTTGTTGAAGGATTTCACTGCAGGGTGACCACATGGAAGCTGTCAAATGCCAGTATCTGTAGATCTTTCTCTCAGACTGGTGACTTTCCCCAGAGACAAATCCTCCTATTCCCTGCTTGGGGCTATAATCTCGGCTGTTGGGACTCTGGAGTAGGAATGGGAGGGTGTCAGCAATTAGTATGAATTTCTGCTTAATCCCCACTCTCAGCTCCATACCCACCACTGCCCTCAGTTTTGCCTGGTAAGCGCATAGGAAGATCCTCTCAGGTGTAGCTTTTCCCAGGACTGAAGCTCTAATTTCTGTCAGAGCAGGAGAGGGGCGGCTGCGCAGCTGTGCAGGCTCAGGTTAGCAGTGGAGGTGAGCTGAATGCGGGGAGGCGAGTCTAACTTGTTTCCAAGGCTGCTATCTAATCTCTACCCTCAGAGGGATCTGTGGTACGTCCTCCTTCTTGTTAGCCTTTCCTCCTGTAGGCATTTACATTTTACTCTTCTATGTTTACTGGCTTTCTGTCTTCCAAAAATTTCTTGAGATCTTTCAAGAACTGAGGTGTACTCTCTCATGTACTTTGTCTTTTTGGGTTTTTATGTTTGCTTATTCCTTACCCTCATCATTTGTGTGGCTTTTGGAAGGGAGCAGAGATAAACAAGTTTGTTCACACTGCTATGTTCAATCAGAATGCCTGTACTATTATTTTTAGGATAGCAAAAAAAAAAAATTTAAATGTTAATCAAGTATGAAATTCACTGAGCCAGTATCTTATGCAGAATTCCAAATAATCTGTATAGATACTCCACCCTCAAGGAGGTAGAGTTGGGCTGCCTATATTGACTTCCTTCCAATCTGGAACAGTATGGAAAGTTCCTTTGGAAGGGTAACTTTCTAGAATAGAAGCCTAATAAACACTACCTCAGCCCAGTCATCAACGTCAGCACCAACGGTCATAAAGCATACTGATAGCACATGTGGGTGGTATGTGATAAAAATGGCATTTTGTCTTGTGTAACCTCCCTCCTCCCCCAAACCTACAACTCAGTCTAATTCTAAGAAAAATACCAAATTCCAGTAGAGGGCATCCTACTATGTACCTGACCAATACTCTTCAAAACTGTCCAGGCCATCAAAAACAAAGCCCAGAAAACAGTCACAGTCAAGAGGAGCCTAAGAAAACATGACTGAATGTAACATGTGGTGTAGAACAGGAAAAGAGAAAAAGACATTAGGTAGAAACTGAGGAAACAGAGATAATGTATGAACTTAATTTTTTTGGACTTGAATAATGTGTTGATATTGGTTCATTAACTGTGACGGGTACCGTACTAAGATGCTAACAGGGGAAATGGGGTACTGAGTTTATAGAAACTCTGTACTATCTTCACAACTTTTCTGTAAATTTAAAACTGTTCTGAAAAATAATTTTAAGTATTTTTATGAAACCAATGAATGCTGGCAGCTGAATCTATTTACAGAGAATACAGGATGGGTTTGTAGGTGTGAAGGAGTGGATGGAGTTTTTGGGTGGTGGTGATGTGGGTAACACTGGGATTCGTCTCAAACTCTGCGTGGGAGTCCTAGGTGATAGTTATTCCACAGATCCGGCTCTGGTGCACACAAGCACGATCAGCCATCCTGAATCACGTAGCCCTCCCCATGGTCCCACATAATGACACCCTGAAAGATACAGAAGACCCTTCCTTCAGAGGGCATATAATCCATTAATGAAGACATTTAAATAAAACACACAAAAATTCGTGACTATAGCATCTGCCTTGGGGTTAAACCTTTAAAGTGTTCTGTATCTTATTCTGGAAGAATAATTAATCCGAGTGTGTACCTTTTATCAGGTGAGGAATATTTCTCCTTTCCAAAGATACCTAGACTTGGCAAAAAAAAAAAAAAGAGTTCCTGCTTAGGCATACTTGAAGCAGCAGAACCCACACAAAGACATTACCAAGGCACACACTGTCAGGTCAGATAAATTGCAGAGACCACAGTCATCAAAATACGTCTCAGACCCTCAGTGTAAACTGGTTTACACAAAAAGCAAACTGACTCATACATGAAAGGTCCAGAGTTAGAATTTAGCCTTAAATGAAGGTCAATAGCGATGTTCAAACAGAACTGCACTAGTTTACATAAACGGTCCAAATTATAAACAAATCAGCTTTATTTCTTCCACATGTTGTCTAGGAGACTATCGGGTACATTTCTGTACCATAATGCTTAAAAATGAAGAGGGGCATGGCTGAGGTGCTCCCTTGTCATTTACTAAAACATAAGGCCAAGTAGTTCAAGGTAAAACATAAAACAAAGGGGACAGCACAGGGGTTAGGACGGGAGGTAAGGGAAAGAATCCAAAAAATTTTTAAAAGCATGCGGAGGAAAAGGAGGTCAGATTGGGAGTCTTGGAGAGCTCAGTTTCCTGTGCTACTTGCGGTGTAGCTTCTCCCAACTTCTGTCTCTATCCGCTTCTGACTAGATTTCGTGGGTCAGTCAGTCAAAGTGGGCAGATTTAAGAGACTTGCTTCTATTCTGGACATCATCCTATTGTTCTGTAAGGTAATGCCACACCCAGTTCTGAAAAACTTTGATGAGGAAACTAGAAAAAAAGATCCCCAAAGTAAACTTTTTTAAGGAAAAATGAAATTCAAGCACCTGTTTTTTTTTCCTTTCACTTGCCAAGTCCATGTGGTTCTAAAGTTAACATTGTTTCAGTCACAGAGATCAGGAGCAGGAGGAAACAATAGGAAACTGCTTTGGATCAAAACTGCCATTTGCCACACTGGTAACAAACGGCATTTGTATTTGCATTATGTTATGTTTTCTCCAATGAACTTGAATCATCTTTTCATGATACAGTGTAAGTGTTTCTCCTTTTAGCCATGTGGCCTCAGGCAAGTCAAGTAAAATTTGCAATACTCCTCTCCCCCACCTACCATGTAAGGATGCTATAGTGGAAGGAGCAGAAACGTGTGTAAACTATCAAAGACACTGCATGACACACAGTAGGTGTCATAAAAATGACAGTATTACAACTGCATCCTCATGTTTCATCTGAAAGCAACTCGCCTCTCCGTAAAGCTTCATGAAAGAATTAAGTTTTTAAAATGCTGGGATATATATAACATACATAGTAAAATATATTACATATATATTACATGTATATATATTTATATATAATTTATTGGGGTTTTTTTAGCTGAGTGGGCCTTTAAATACATAGTATAGACTTCCATTTAGCTAATTAAAATTAGGTTACCAATGTTACCTATTATTACCAAAAAGTTAGTAGACTGCGGTATTTTTTACCTTTAAATTTATATAATTGGAGTCAGTCTTCTACCTCAGGTTTTCAGGAATCAGCTGGGATTTGTCAAGCACCTGGCGAATACTCAGGATCAGGAAGAGTGCAGTGACATGAATTTTCACAGCTGAAGATTACACATTAGATTCAAACGCTAGTAATACAAATGGACTATCCTTTCCTGTTAGTAATCTTCAATTCACGTGATAGTGACATAATGAGGCCCTCCTGAACCATGTCTCATTAGCAATGTTAGAAGGCTATCAGTAGGTTTTAAATATGAGAAAAACGATTTATTTCCCTTGTTTTATTAACACAATCACTAGAACTTCAATCTGAGTGCTTAATTTTCCCTAACAGTTTAGCTATTTCCAAGAAAAACAACCATGTGAAGACTGGCATTACAGATAACAAAATATTATTACCTTGTACTGGCTTCTCTTTAGCAGATGGTTTCAGTAAAAACAGAACTCCCGGCGTGTCTACCCGCTGACCACTTCAGACCCATCAATACAGCGAAAAGTCTTGGTTTTTGCCTCTCGTGATTATCAAACAAGCAACTCACTTCAAGGGAAGAGCTGCAGCAAGAATCCTGAACGCAGAACTCCCCACCGCATCACAGTAAACACAGCATCAGCACCAATACAGGTGACTTTCATCCTCCTCAAATTCTTTTCTTCCAGAACACCTGAAGATTACAAAGTCAACACTTCTACTTTTAAAAAAGAGGTTTGTTGTGTTTTTTTTAATAACTGTGGTCAGGGCAAGAAAAGGAAAACAATATCTTTATTGTAAGTGGCTCTAACAAACATTCACTGTGTGCACATTCCAGCAGAAAGAGACAAAGATCTTTGTTCAAAATATGTTGAAATAAAATAGGTAAACAGACTGCATTATTGAATACACAAAAGGAATGTTAATATTACTCATTCACAGTCGAGGGTGAAGTAAAATAAAGTCAAATAATCGCAATAATGTTTTGTCAAAATAGCAAATGTAGAATACAGATGCAGGCAAACAGCAGCTCCTAAAACTCATGAGGAAGAGGCTACATGTAGGGTGGGTAACTTATTCAGCTCTGCTTCTTGGAACCTTCCTCTGAGATCACCCCACAAATTCCCCACTGGGCTCTTTCAGAACAGGACAACCCAATGTGACCAAACCCCCCATTACTTTTGTGATATTTGACAACCAAATAAGATGGTTTAAAAATAACCAGTTTCTGGTTGAGACAAGACATATCTAAATCCATTTCTCCTGGGGAAGGACATAATAAACATTAACATCCTGCATTTTAATTTCCTAAAATGGAATTTAACCAGATAGCTATCACTTGAGACTGCAAGCACGAGATACCATGGGTAATGATACACCTGGCCTGTAAAAAGCATTTTTTCATTGCTCCACATGGGAACTAAATGAGTATAAGCTCAACAATGCTTTCATTTCACAACATATGCATTTATGACAACTGCTCAGAGAACTTTATAGACTCAAATTATAGGTTCTAATGGGTTTTTATTTCTGCTTAAGCAGTCACATAAGGACTAAACACGGTATTTTTTGTCTTCACAAATGTAGAAGTTATTTGGAAACTAAACCAATTCTTAAAAGCACAGTGGGCCAGGAAATTTTGGAGACTGGTGCAACCTATTTTGGTGACACAAATCCCCCTTCATCTTCTTTTGAGATCCCCAGCCCTTATGTGTACAGCAGGGTGTGCAGCAGCAGCTAATCGTGCTTGGGAACGAACAACCAAACACCCCAGAGGCCGGTTCTGGGGCCCAGTCAGCCAGCAGGGGTGGGCCCCCCTCGCTCCAGAGGGGTTTTCACGATCTACCAATACTGAGACTGTTTTGAGAATTCAAGTCTACTTCTTAAAACAGAAGTCCTTTTGGATGGAGTTGGCTAACACACTGTATTACTTTATTGTTTAGAAAAACCCCTTCAAACTCTCACACAAGCTCTACCTTTCACCTGGCTGTTTATGTAGGCAGCAGAATAATAGCAAACGGACCCAGAGTTGTTTTCATAATATAAAGTGACATCACATTAGCAGATCAAAAGAAGCCACGGATGGTAGAGACGAAGTCTGAAAATCTTTTCCTCTGGCTCTGAGTAAAAACAAGTCCCGATATAAACAGGAAAAGACAACCAATATGAAATAGAAAAACATGCCTTTTGCAGTGGTGTTTACACTAAAAAATACTAAAAACACCAGTTTTACTTAAGACTATCGTTCTTTAATGTTTCTTATAAGCCAGATGTTTTTCATTCAATTTTGGAGACTGCCAATAGACTTGTGATCGATCCAAGTTATCTTCCGGCTTAGTTTTAGCTTGAATGTTCTCTTTCCAGCTCCTCAATGCTCCTTTGTTCTTTACTTCTACGCAGCATGGTCCCATGTCCTCATGCAACTCACAGCACAGCAATCACATACAAACTCTTACTCAAGGCATCTCTTCCCTGCCTTCAAACAAAGGAGCGTCGGCAGTCATGCCACTTTTGCCACACAACCAAAGATATCTGTTTTCAATAAATTGGCTTACGGTGCCATCTGATAGTATATATGAAAACATTTTCTAACGATAAAAGTTTGACTAGACCACATCCCTGATAATAAAAGTCAGCCAGAAATTCTCCAAAGTTACTCCATAGTATCATATCCAAGTGTGCAAAAATGGGTAATATTTTGATGAATTCTGAATTCACTAACTACTAAATCACAGGATATAAGACCTGGGTTGAACTTTTTCTTAAATAGTTTGCACGGGCAGACGCTGGTGTCCCGGGCAGTTTCCTGTCTTGTCCAGTCCCTGGCGAGCAGAAAGCAGGAGAGACTAAGCAGTGCCCATGGTCCTTCTGGAGCCGCACTGCTCCCTGCTGCATGTGACAACGGCTCGGAGGCAGACTGGTAACCCTCAGAGGACAGGGAGAAAAATCACCTCAACCAGTGGTGGGCAGGAAACAGTCAGTGGGCTGTCTCAGGTGCTTCCACAGGGAAAATAAAGTAAAGGCCAATATGCCAAAGAAATTCCTGCACCAAGAAGAAACAGTAACATAATTCCAAGTAGTAACCTACTCTTCAATGAAACACTCCTCCAAGAAAAAAAAAAAACCTACAAGGTTTTTATTCTCAAGAGAAAAACAACACAACCACAAACTAGAACCTCAGGGGTAAAAAACAGATGAAATGAAAAACATTCTCGTCGCCATCCCCCATTTCAAGTGCTTACTGGACAAACAGAAGATCAAATACTATATCTTTGATCATTTTGGAGTCTCTTACTTTTATTAAAACAGGGAATAAAAAAATTGCTAACCAATAAGCAAAAAAGCAGCAAAAATCCCTGGTAAAGCTCTACAGGCATAATTACAAGTTTATATTTTACTAAGAAAGATGGTTGAGGGAAAGGAAAACTAAAAAAAAAGATGGCTAGAAACTGGTGCCAAACCAAAGTAAAGGACGAGGTCTTTGGTGCTTTTTCCAGGCTCCTGTGCTATAGCAGTGTTTCTCAATATTTTCCAAAGAAAGACTGCTATGAACTCTCCCTACCACTCTGCTCACGGCTCCCCTTCCCTGTGCCTCTCTGTTCTGAGAAATGAAAGGAAAGCATAGTTCTGTCCAGCACCACATAGTGGACTCGGGTAGCAAGAGCCACCTGCTGCACTAGCTGGGGAGGGAGGAGACAATCACACGGCTTTTTCTAGTCTCAACAAATATAAACGAGGAACGAGATCATTTGGCAGTTGTGTTTTAAGTTGCAGGTGTACAACTTACTTCATGAATTAAACCCAATATGGCAAATAAAATTAAGTCAGAATTTAAAAATAATGATATTTACTTAAAAGAAAAGTGGAAAAAGAAAATCTTCAAAACCAGAGAGTGCTGCTGTGTTAAGGTCTCGTGTGCATTTTTACCAAAGTGCAATGTCACTAGGATTGCAGCTATTAACAGAAAACTTTGTAATATAAAGGTGCTCGTGGAAACCAGTGAAGACAGGAAACATGGGCAAGGACACAGAACAGGGAGCAGGTGCTTTGGAAGTAAGGCTCTGAGAAAGAAGGACACGGTTCCCAGGCCTGAGGTGGATGTGTGGCTAACCGTCTGGGCTCCAAGGGGGAAGAATACAACTGGCTGGATTTGGGAACAGGGCAATGATGCAGCCTCCAATCAAGTCTCTAGTTTTCAATCCCAAGTGGGTACGCTTTCCAGACATCAGCAAGGCCTCCTCAGGAGGATCTGCTCTCCGGCGTGTAGTAGTAACGGTACAGGAAACCTAGGAGAATAGCGCCAACGATGGGGAAAATCCAGTATGTCCAGCAACTAGAAGTTGGGGAAAAAAGCAGTAAGGTCATGAACATTTTATACCAAACGTTCACTATCTTCCAACATACACATTTTAATATTTTTGTGAGCAAAGAGTTTTTATTTGCTTTGGGAATTTTAACTGTTTCTATCATACACTAGTTAGAGAAGAACAAATATTTAGATTGGAGTGACAATGATAAATGATAATTTTTAAAAGATTAAAAATAATGTATAGTATGCTACCAAAAAAAGATACATATACACACACACTTTCGAATGTGCTTTCACAAGGTCATACAGTGGTTCCTTCTGGGTTATGGGATTATAGACAGTTCAGATTTTTCTTTGTGCTTTTTCCCATATTCTACAATTAACATTTTTAAACAGAAAAAAGCCACCATTTATATATATTAGAAGTATTAGCTTCTAATATAACAATTGGCAATAACTGCCTCAAAAGTATTTTTTAAATTTAATCCTCACAACAACCCTATGAAATAGGTTCTATTATTATTCTCATTTTTAACACAGGAAATACAAGTTTAGCTAGCACCCAAAATCACAAAGCAAAGTTAGTCAAGCAGTGGATTCCAAACCCGTCCATTTAATCTCTAGTAAAGTTTGGGCACTAATGTTAGTACAGACACATGTGCGCACACACAGAATGATGCTGACAGTTTTGATAAAGTGAGATAAACGGCAATTGGCTTAAAATGTCCTGTAGGAGATTTTCCTTAGGCGTTTCAGAACAGTCATCATTCTCCTTAAAGCTATTCTACCTCTCTGATAGAGCTGATTAGTGCTGCTAGTTTGAAGGAGTAATTCCATGATCCAAATGACCTGGCTGCCCCTCTACTTAAGACATAAGCAGTTTTGGTATTAAAAGGTTTTGAAGCCAACAAAACCAGATTCAATAATAAAAATGATTTTCTTTGCCTAAACATGCCTAGCACTTTGCACATTTATGGCAAAAGCTGCTCTAAACAAGTTTAGAGTATCAGCCAGGTAGCTTTTTTATTTTTGAAGCAAGTTGGCATGTACAATAGCAATATGATACGTGGGAACTATGAAGTAAACTTCTCATAAAAGTCATGAATTCAGGTATCTTGGAGAGTAACCACAAGGCACAAAAGAGCTCAAAAGCAGGATGCTTGAGAAAACAATGAAGAGAAATTCTTCAGTACAAAAGACCGAGGATGGTTGACCACCAATCCTCATATAATCCTTGGTAATACAATATGTTACTGCCACTGAGACTAGAACCAGAGGAAACGCATTTACACTGCACCAGGGGGATTCAGGTTCAACAGGAACTTCCTGGTCGTAAGACAGAACTCTCTGCTTGGAGATTCATTCAGGTTATGGCATGTAGTTGTGATTCAGTTATTTTTATTGATTTGTAGCATTCCACTGTACAAATATACCAGAATGAATTCATTCAGTTTATTAACGAATGGTTATTTGGGTTATTTCCCATATTTTAAGATCCTGAATAATGCCGCTCTGAACACTCTTGTCGGTGTTTTCTGATGTACTTGTGCACACATTCTCGAGTACATCCCTAGAAATGGAATTGCTGGGTCAAAAGTTATTCATATTTCATATTTAATGGATAATGCCAAACAGTTTTCCCAAGTGATTGTACCCATTTCTATTCCCCTAAGAGGGCCTAAGAATCTTGTTGATCTACTTCCTAAACAACTCCTCTGATTTCTAAAATTAAAAATTTTTGCCACTCTAGTTAGTGTGAAATATACCCAAAGATTTTAATCTTCACCTCTCTGATACCAAATGAAATTAAACCTTTTTTTAATATGATTATATTTGTGTTTCCTCTTCTATAAGGTGCGTAAGTCATTTTCTCATATTCTACACTAAGTTATTTTTTAATAGACTTGCAGGAATTCTTTATGTATTTGCATAATAATTCTTATTCAGTTTGATCTGTAGCAAAAGTCTATATTGCAAGTTTAAGGCTTATATTTTCAAATTCTTTATTAAGCATAAGTTCTTAATATTAAGAAAGCTGAACTTACTGTTTCTTTCAAGTTTGCACTTTTCTAATACTCTGTCCCTCGCCTCAAATAAAAAAAGGCATGACACTTTCATGAGGAGAAAAGACAGATTTTTTTCTCTCTCTCTGTGAAATGCTTTAAATAGGACCTCAGAAAGACAAAACAGGCAGCTCTACATAGTCTCTGTACAGGTTTGTTTAACAAGCCAAGGATTCTAGAGTGCTCTCAAGGAGAAGCACTAAAGGAATCGTGCATTTAACCCTTTCAGAGCTGTAGCACTGATACTACTGCAAGAGGTCTTTTGTAAGTAACCCTTAAGAGAAAACCCACATTCTTGAACATAACTGTTAATACATAATATTTTCTTCTATAAATGTAATAATAGTACCTACCTTATAGAGTGATTGTGAGGTGAAATGACATTAAGTTTTAAGTGGCAGTTACATAGCTGAGCTGAGCTGCAGAGGCTGGGCTGACTCAATAGTAGTTACTTGTCTGTCTATGCATACCAGCCTCTTACTGAGTGTGATTCCTATTTGATTTGAAAATTACTCAAGGCATGAACCTTTGAGATTAAAACTGTAAAAATTATTTTTGCTAATGCTAAGGAATTTCTGAATTTGCAGTAATTTCAGCCAAGACAGAATTAGCTGTCAAACTGCACTCTTCAGCTATATCGTATGTGTAGATTTATGGGAGAGTCTCGTCAGATGTTATGTTGAGCATAATGAAGCACATTAAGGGGATACTAACCTTTTGCAGGTGCTATTTTTTGAAGGGTCCTGGAGAAGATGCATATTCAAAAATGACAAACAAAAAGAATAAAGATTAACACAGAGCACATAAATGTTCTTGAATATCTATATAACCTCTGTAACTAACAACAGAACTTCATCTTTCATGCAATTTGAGGTGTACAAGTCTATATGCGATGTGGGTACTGGGAATTCTATTTCTGATAATATACTGGTATTCCCTAGTAAAGAACCATTAATGAAAGCACAAAGAAATGACTTAAACATCTTTTAGAGGTAAAAAAAAATGCTACTGATACAAACTATATTGAAATGGACTAATTTGTAGTCACAATGATATGCCTGGTTCAGTAGGGCTTACCACTGGCAGTAGCTAGAATCACATTTTCTGAAAACGTATTTTAAAAATAATGTCTTTACTTGCAATATATAGATTAACTGAAATGACTTGGCTTATTCTCTGAAATCATTGTAAGTATGATTAGAGATCTTAAAGCCCATTTCACAATGGAAATGGGGAGAATGTAATTAAGGGAAAGAAAATACTAAAAGAGCCTTAAAAATAAAAATTCTGGCATAAATAGGTGAATTGAATAGGCTCTGAATTATATCTTAAAAAACTACTATTAAATATTTAAAATTCAATTAAAGTAAATATCAAATGAAGTTATTTACTGATTCCATTAATTAAATGGATAGTACCAAATACCTGCTAACTTACTGCCAGAGGGCAAATAACCCACTAAAGACAGGTTACTGCTACCCAAAATACCATCTCTGCCAGTATGTAGATATTCTCCAGGGTGTGAACACAGAATATTAACTCTGTTAACCACCATTTTCAGTAATATCCCAGAATTTTTAAAAACCCTACATAGTGGCCTCGATACTTGAGAGCAGATCATGAAATGAGTTTTAATTTCATATATCCAAAACACTATCATGCAAATGAATGCATGCCCCAAACCTGAAAGAAATTAGCCTATAGGCAAGTCAAACTTCTACTAAAAATTTCTAGATAAACCATATTACATATTATACTTCATTGAGACCTTGATGATTACTGTCATCTGGGATATATCCACTAGAATAGCACATCCTGGGCTAATTAAAACATGTACAGGTCAATCTTTGAGAAATAAAATGAATGTTTACAGATCTGGAAGATGGTGGTAGTGGTGATGGCTGTGCATCAGTTTATAATGTTGCCTTTTTAAATATTCCACTATGGTAGCTAAGAAATAATTGCATTTTATCAAGACAATGTCCATGGCCTTTTATGCTATTTCCACATATATACAATGATTTAGTTAGTATTTTTAAATGGGATGATTTGAAAGGTTTACCTGACAGCCCTAAGGAATAAAATATGCATTATGATGTTTAATCTGCATCACATTAAAAGCCATATATATAGCCCTGGCTGGCATGGCTCAGTGGATTGAGTGTTGGCTTGCTAACTGAAAGGTCACTGATTTGATGCCCAGCTAGGGCAAGTGCCTGGGTTGCAGTCCAGGTCCCCAGTTGGGAACATACAAGAGGCAACTGATCATCTCTTGCACATTGATGATTCTCTCCCTCTCTCCCTCCCTTGCCCTCTCTCTAAAAGTAAATAAATAGCCCTGGCTGGTGTGGCCCAGTGGTTGAGTGCCAGACAGAGAATCAAAGGGTTGCTGGTTCAATTCCCAGTCAGGGCATATGCCTGGGTTGCAGACCATGTCCCCAGCAGAGGGTGTGTGAGAGGCAACCACACATTGATGTTTCCTTCTCTTTCTCTCTCACTTCCCCTCTCTAAAAATAAATAAATAAAATATTTTAATAAATAAATAAAATCTTAAATAAAAATAAAAGCTATACATACAGTTCATATAAATGGATTCTCTAGATTTCAAAGCTTTTAGCCTTTTTTATTACCAAAAGCCCTGGACATATGCTAACTAAAATGGACCTCAGAAAATGTAATGAACAAACTGGGAGAAAGAAAGAGGGAAAGAGAGAGATCGGAGAGAACCAAACCATAAAATGCTGAAATTGTAATAGTTACTAATAAGCAATTAAAAAGTAAAACACACATGTATTTTAGCTAAATACTTCAATGCCTGTTTTAAGATCAATACATCCCTAGAGTCAAAAAGACCAACTTCCCTAACACAGGAAGAAAGAGAAGAGAAAGAAGCATGTTTTCTCTTCAGGATACTGACAACCAAGTAACTGCCAAACTACAGTGACTCTACTGTCAATCAACTCTAATGAAAGAGTTATTAAGACACTGTCCTTAGTAGCCAAATATATCAGCCAAGTTTGGAAAGAAGCTGAACAAGTTATTTTTAAATTTACAAAATTAAAAACAAAAAGGTTCTATTAACACAAAACCTTCCTTTACCTCCACCGTTCCGCCCTCTCTACACACAGTCCTCCAATTCTCATTTCCATTTCAAAGCCCTCTGCAGAATCCAACGAATGTTTAAGTGAAATTCCTACAGTTCATGACTGACTTTAACTTATCCCTTTGGTTGTTCAGGCAAGTCCGGCTGGTTATGTTCTTGCCCACATTTGCATTACATGCAAGATTGTCGGTCAAGAGAACAGCGACTGCTCTCGATATCTGGCATGGAAAGTAGTCATTGTAATACTACATGATTTTAGTTACAAGAAAGCAGATCAGATACAGAGTTCTTACCAAATAACTAATATGCATGTTTCCTTATTCTCCAAGGAGTTTGGGATACACTTCCAAACAACCAAACTGCTTTAAATCTACTCTGATTTTAGTTCAAAATTAACAGAAATTAACTGTTTAAATATACTGGTTCCTCAAGTTAAAAGTTCATTAAGACTTTAATGCCCTTGTAAAATAAGTAAATATATTAATGTACACATAAATACCAAACCTGAACTTTGCAGGATAGAAGGAAATATTTCGTAATATCTGAGTAACCTTTTCATAAAGCTGCCCATAACTAAAATTATGTCTAAGATCTTCAAACTCAATGCTAAATCAGTTTCCTCACTTGTAAAATAAAAGGCTCAGACCAGATGAACTTGAATTCTAAAATCATATTCAATTAACTCAACACAATTTTCTGACCTAAGGGCATTTTAGCAAAACCTACAAAAGCAGCTTTCTAAAGGTTAGAAGAGAAGGAGACCCCATTCCCCCACATCTAGGAAGACTGAAGGAGCTCTACCATGTGCAGATTTTTCTGTCTTACACCAGGTATATAGAGGTGTTCTTCTAGATACTCTGCCAAGAGGCACTGTGCCCTTAAGTTCTGACCCTCTCTGATACTGTTAAAAGAATAAAGAAAAGTCATAATTGACAAATATATGAGTGGGGACTGGAGAGGTCAGCTTTCACTATGGAACCCTGTTTATGAGAAAACATAGGAGAACACACACACACTTAAAAAACAGTGTATTCTGTCACCAGGACATAAACGTAGGAAACAATGTGCCAGAATTATGATTACTAGTCATTAAAATATACAAAAGGGACATTATAAGTGTATGTTCAAAATGGGAGGGAGGTGGGGAAGACTGCGGGGGTGGGCTGGGATGGGAGTAAAAGACAGAAAACTGTACTTCAACAACAATTAAAATAAAAATTAGAGAAAAAATAAGTGTACATTCAGCCTAAATAGTTTATATTTAGACTTTCAAGTGTTTAAATAAAATAGATATATATTATAAGGAACTTACATTTTAATTCCTCAGTTGGGTGTTTGCTAGTCCACGAGGATTTTAAGTATTTAAAATTAGAAATGGATTTTAAGCCACAGGACACCTTCAGCAAATTTAATGAGTATTTGGGTGGTCTGGTAGTTTTTATAGGTTTTTATTTAGAACATGTTGGTATCTATGTGGCCAGTACTTAGGAAAAACAACTTGGGTACTTTTGGCTTCAAATACTACCGGAGAGGATTTTTTCCCCATAATAAAAGAAACTTTAGCATGAGCTATCACTACATGAATTTTAATAGTAGGTTTATCTTATGATTTAAAAAGTTTAAGTACTGAAAGTACACAATTTCAACACTTTACAGTCCCACTGATGACACAGACATTCAGTCTAGATCTTAAGGACAGCCTTCTCATGAAGGCTCCAATGTACTAAAATTTCTTTCTGGCTGAGAATACTGCTTAACAGTTACTGTCTTGCAAAGCACATATCCCTAGAGTCAGCCCAGCCGTGGCAAACATATCTCCCTGTAGATAAGCGCAAAATTCAAGGATGAAAAGCATCCTCTCAAATAAATTCATACACAACTCTTGCAAGAATCCACTGGGATATAATATATAAGACATCACTGAAGAAAAAAATTAAAACACTCATAGGATATTTCCTGCTGGGAACTAAGAAATGAAAAACTTGCTACAACATTTAAAAATGGATGTTACCTTGTCCTCTGACATTTTGTTTTGCAAAAATATATGTCATTTCTAAATGGGTTACAAGAAGAAATTAATCCCTGAGATCCCTTAGCAAAAAGGATATTTTGTCTTTCTTTCAAGAGTGATTTTGCCATTACATTCTATGCTTTATTTCAAAAGACTATGTTACAAAATACAAATGTTAGACAAAAAGAGGGAACAAAGTAACTGACAACATTCTTTTGTAAATGGCAATCACTACTCATCTAAAGGGCATTTACCTCCCCATTCCAAACTTTAATAAATTAGGTTGTAAGTATGATAGGACTATTAAAGCATTCTTAAAAGTAAATGTTTTAGTATCTGGGACCAACTAACTACATTACAAAAAAAAATGTATTTTTTTTAATTTCTCTCCCAAAAGAAAAGGTAAACTGAATGTTATGCATGGGTAATACGTTACATATGTATAAAACTGTATTATAACAAAAGTAAGTAGCATCTGAGAGAAAAAAATATATCTGCCTTTAAATGTAATGTTTGGATTACTTCTAATATTATGAAAAATGTCATAGATTTCAAAAGTTAAACTTAAGTTAAAAATAAACTTAAAAAATGCTTAAGTCTTGCCCTGGCTGGCGTAGCTCAGTGGATTGAGCTTGGGCTGCGAACCAGGCATCGCAGGTTCGATTCCCAGTCAGGGCACATGCCTAGGTTGCAGGCCATGGCCCCCAGCAACCGCACATTGATGTTTCTCTCTCTCTCTCTCTCCCTCACCCCTTCCCTCTCTAAAAATAAATAAATAAAATCTTTAAAAAAAATGCTTAAGTCTTTATGGAGAAATCTTACCTGCTTTTTAAAAACATCAAATCCTGTTACAGCCAATGTCGTCTAACTAAAACTTTTGTCTATCAAATACTAAATATCTATTAAAAAAGAATGAGGAACGTCTTTATGAACTGATAAGGAATAATTACTACTATCAAATTTTTAAGTAAAAAGAAGCAAGGTGCAGAATAGTATTATGAGTTGTTTTTTTTTTTTTTTAAGAAAGGGACAGCAGCTCTGCCTAGCTATCAACTGAACAATCTATCTACCCATCTCTCCAGTTATTGATCTGCTATTGACCTGTGTAGTGAGTCTACACAGGATCTCTTCAGAAAAGTAAACAAGAAAATGGTAGCTGGCTACCTCTGGGTAAGGGGAACTAGGAGAATGAGAGTTGGAGATTGGAGGGAGTCATTTTTATAGTACATTTTGTCGTAGCTTTTTTTTTTTAACCAGGTATATACCATATACTACCCATTCAAGAAACATAAATAAAAAATGGCCAATTTATTAGGTCTATTCATTGTAATGAGATTTGACTAGTGAAGTGGCTGAACTGTCACCTAGGCAATATCTGTTGAGTGAATGAATGAAATGGTGCCCACTTTTTTGTTCAGGATGGCATTTGTATGTCCCTTATCTCCTAAACTGATGGTAGAGATAAAACAGTGAATCAGGAAGTAAATGCCTACTCGGATGAGAGACTCCATGGACCATAAAGGTGTCTAGGTCACCTGCAGTAGAGCAAGCATGCAGGTAGGAGACAGGCATAGAAAAAACTAATTATGTTTCCAAGGTGATTCCATAACCAAAAGCAGACCAGGAAAACGTTAAGTCAAATATGACAGAAGGTTGATGGCTCCAGCAAGAAAGAGAGTCAGAGACAAGAACGTTTTTTTAACTACTTAGTTATCTTTGACTGAAGTGGGTAAGAAAAACATCTACTGCCAGGTGATTTCTAAGCTTTTCAGTTTTAGTATTGTAATATTTCAGGGCCTTGAACCTCAGACATTATCAGTCTCAGAAGAAAACAATGGTGACCATTAATTATTTACCTGTATCATAGCAAAAGCAATATGAAAAGTAGTTTCAAAAAACTGGGGAAAGGCTCCTGATGCATACTCTGGAGTAGCCATGTTTGGGCGTTGGTTGTCATGTGTTGTTGGGGAGAGGGAGTTTCAGGCTGGGGAGAGATACGGAGCCGTGGAGGGAGGAGAGGGGAAGGGGAGGAGAAGGAAAATGGTAACTGTACTACAATGCAGGCTTTTTAAAAAACCACTTATTCAACAGAGGTTCAGAAACCCTTAACCAAAAGAAAGTATTAATAAAATTAATATTGCATTCATTTCTTCATGGTGAGTATTTAAACCAGGACAGAAAAATTTTAAAAAGAGACCCCTACATCCTAAACACAGAAGTGCCTATTTAAAAATTTCTGTAAGAAATAAACTTGAGGGGCCAAGAATTTTTTCCTGGACCTGAAATCAGGTTCAACTACAGCTCTGTGACAACCTATGTAGGTGGTCTTGAAAATTTTCCAAAAGGCTTTGCTTGCCTGATCTGTCTGAAGTACAGCAGTGTGACGGGAAACACTCAGCTGCCAGACTTGCTACTGCACAGAGCCTGTCCTTTGGGCACAACATTCATGAGGAAAACAGATACTTAAAAACCCTGCCTTTAATCACTACTTAACTCAGGCAGGAGCCAAACTACATTTGGAGACTTCTAAATTATTATAGAATGTGGTGAGCTGAAAAGGTTTCTTATTCTGTATTTATTACAACAAGTCCAAGGCTCAACTGTTTTAATTTAAGACATCTCTAATTAATTTTTTGGCCTATAGAAAGCAGACAGTGCTTTTCACCAAAGAGAATTAAAGTTTCCTAAGTTTCAAATGAAAGACCAACATATCATTTATCAAGAAGTCTAGTGCTTGGCTACCTGGGTGACTTTAAATGCAAATTCCCAAGTCTTACTTCCAGAGATTATGAATCAGTAGTAATGGAAGTACAGGAAACACACATTTCAGAAAACATGCGGAGGGACTCCAATACATGTGGCACAAGGAGCAGAATTTGAAAATCACTACTCTCTCACTCCTAGAATGGTCTTCTTAACTACATACTGTACTACCAAGGAAGAAAAAGAGTGACAAAGAGCAATTTGTAGATGTCTCAACATTATAATTTGAAAAATATTTTTTCTATTGTTTTAATATGAAGAGTGCTCTCATGGTTGCTGTCAGAAGTGGACTGTGGCCCCAGATACAAGGTGCATCTCTTGTACAAATGTGACTATCCCTTGAACCAAATGTTGAACTTTTGAGAGCCGTGTTTCCTGGACATGTTCAATAAACAAGACCAGGCTTACTTCAAGTTTTCTCTTAATTACACAAGTGAGGATTTAAGAATGGGTAGTAATGTGTTAGGAGGCGAGGACAAAGAAACCAACAGTGCTCACAAAGCATTTAAAGAACCATTTCGTCCCCCTTCATAAACAATTCAACAGTTCAGAGTAGCAGAGTGTAGCAAGACAGAAAAGTTAGTTTACACAGTCTGGATTGCAGGGCAACATACAGCAGATGCTGCCAAGCAATCTGGAGTTAAAAGAATTCTTGTGTCTAGGCCAACTTTAATTGCTGTGTTTTAGATGTATTCAGTAATTCCAGCTCAGTGAGGAAAAGGAAGCAAGAAGCTAGAAAGGAGGAGAGGGGAAGGAGCATCATCACTTCCATGATGTTCTAGGAAGCAACTACACTGCTGTCCCTTTAAATCAGGGGGTAGTATAACAGCTATCTGATGGACAGAAGTCAGGAAAATTGTGAGGGAATAAGGGAGATGAACCACCCAGCTTGCAGGAAGCAAAAAAAGTCTCCCATATTTTCTTCCTGGTACATTATGCAGTGCACATTAAGGTTTTCAAATACTCTTCCATTTGTGCTGTATCACTAAGTAAATGGAAGGGTGTAGCCCCATTTGAGTCTACACAATAAAAGGACTAAATCTGGAAATAGAGACAGAAAGGCCTGTTCTACTCGATTACTTCAGTCTACAACTCCTTCTAAGACTTCTAAGAGAAAAAAATCAACTTTCCATTTTTTTCCAATATAAAAGCAATTATCACCTGTACTATTTAATGTAAGAATAATAAATACTTTTCTACAACTGAACCCATAAACTAATTTCTTTCAAAATCATACAGGGCATGGCTTTAGAGTTTCAATTTGAAAAGAAATGTAAATAGGAACATGAACAAATGTGTCCTACTGTTCAAGACTCAGCTATTCTTTTTTCCTGAGATGGTACTGAGTCCAAATTCCTGAAAAACAGGATTTCTGCTTGGGGGAAAAGTAAACACTTTTCTTGTTAAGATAGTTTTTAAAAAAGCAATTCTATTTGAGTAAATAGAAATATAAATCCTTGAAACACACAAGAGAAACAGACGGCTTCTTACCTTGCTACCACTTTCAGGTTTAAGGTCATTCTGTTAAAAGAGGAAAACAAATAATATTTTAAGACATATCCAAATGCATGCTCACTATGTGTTTGTTTCCAACCTTGCAACATGAGACTACATTCTGACAGAAGTGAATTCCCTGAAAAAAGGCAGGGTCTGCAGAAGGGTATTGCCCTCCCCGCACCCCATACCCGATTCTGAGTATATCCAAGTCTCTCGTTAGATGATGGTTTACAAAGTACATAGTTACCACCTTTACACAGGAATTAAGCAGAGATGTTATGAAGTGCATTACAAAATTCAATGAAACAAAAAAATCCAAAATCACTTTCCTTAGCTTTTCAAAAATATTGCATACGATGCTTTATAAACAAGAAGCCATATCTTATTAGCAAAGTAAGGCTAGATAATTTTGGAGAAAATTTAGCCTGACAGCTGGACTGAATGAATTTCCATTCTCTGTGGCTATTCAGGAGCTATCATGTCCATAAGCACTCCTAGCTTAGCTGGTTCTTACCGGATGCACATCACCAATGTAGTACTGCTTTAGCATTTCTCTGGCATCAGAGGAGTGGCCTACATCTTCAAAGCTTTCACTTGCATCTGCACCAGCTTGTTCCAGCAGAACCTCTTCTCCGCCAGGATGCTACAAGGAAAAGATACTGAACAGAGGGCTCTTTGAAAAGTAAACCAATAAAAGTTACTTTCCTCTCCCCCTTCCCCTTTTCTCTCCCTTTAATGTGGGAGTAATGGAACCAATAGACATCGCATGCCACCTGATAGGATCTCTGTGATATTTTGGCCAAAAATGTACTATGTGAGCATAATTGTGAAGAAAACCCTAGAACAATCGCAAATTGAGAGATAGTCTAGAAAACAACTGACCTGGGATCTCCAAAAATATCCAAGTCATGAAAGCTAAGCAAAGACTAAAGAACCATTCCAGACCGAAGGAGCTAGAGACAAAAAACAACTGGGAACGTGTGCTCCTGGGTCAATCCCTTTTGCCAGCACTACTGAGATAGCTACAGAAACCTGAATGGAGATTCTGGGCAAAGCATACATGAAATCCTTTATTCTATTCTTGAAACTTTTCTGTAAGTCTGAAAGTTGAATAAATAAATAAGCAGTACCAAAATAAATACCTCTAAACCTAGGAAGTAGATTCTATCTATAACTTACAAGCTATATCATCACCCTGGACAAATTAAAAAATAGAAATATCTTTGTTTCCTTATTTGTAAGATGGAGATAATGAGTACCTATCTTAACTACTATTGTATTAAATGAGATAAGGATATGAAATACGTTGTATTCAAGAAGAGAGAGGTGCAGTTCGTATAATATGCTATTATCTGTGATTTTAAAAAGCAGATACATATATGTGTGCATATGCATAAAATCTCCCTGGAAACACTGATGAGAATGTGGTGGCTAGGATACAGGGTGGGGGAGAGGAAAGTAACTTTTATTGGTTTACTTTTCAACCAAGTGGGAGAAGACTTTAAACTACATTTTTTGAAGTTGTTTTACCAAGTGAAGTATTACCTACTCACAAAACGAATACTTTTTTAGAAGTTACATTTGGCACAGACCCTGACCTAAAGTAAACACTCAATAAACATTTACTTATAACTAGCAAATACAGAATTTACATTATTTGACATGTCCAAATTTGTATTTTTGAACTGTCAAATAATGCTCTGAAGTAGTTCCTTTTATAACAACCTTTTAAGCAGAATGAATATGACCATCCTTGTCTTAAAAACGAATTCAACCAAAGCATACATATGTTCAACCTCCCAGTCATAGTCACTGGCTTGTGAGCTCACTGGCTTGTGAAACAGACATACAAGCCCAGGAAGCACAGAGAGTCCCAAACAAGTTGCACCCAAAGAGGACCACACCAAGACACAGCAAAATTAAAATGCCAAAGATTAAAGATAAAGAGAGAATCTTAAAAGCAGCAAGAGAAAAGCAGAGAGTTACCTACAGGAGAGTTCCCATAAGACTGTCAGCTGATTTCTCAACAGAAACTTTGCAGGCTAGATAGAAGGGACTGGCAAGAAGTTTCAAAGTGATGAAAAGCAAAGACCTACAACCTAGATTACTCTATCCAGCAAAGTTATCATTTAGAATTGAAGGACAGATAAAGTGCTTCTCAGACAAAGTAAAACTAAAGGAGTTCATCAATACCAAGCCATTACTATATGAAATGTTAAAGGGTCTTATTTAAGAAAAAGAAGATCAAAACTAAACACTAAAATGGCAACAAATGCACAACTAACAACAACTGAATCTAAAAAACAGACTAAGCAAACAAGCAGAACAGAAACAGAATCACAGATATGAAGATAATTTGGAAGGTTATCCAGTTTGGAGGGGGAAGGAGAACGGAGGAAAAGGTACAGGGATTAAGAAGTACAAACTGCCCTGGCTGGTGTAGCTCAGTGGATTGAGTGCAGGCTTCGAACTAAAGAGTCACTGGTTTGATTCCCAGTCAGGGCACATGCCTGGGTTGCAGGCCCAGGTCTCCAGTAGGGGCCATGTGAGAGGCAACCACACATCGATGTTTCTTTCCCTCTCTCCCTCCGTTCCCCTCTCTCTAAAAATAAAGTCTTTAAAAAAAAAAAGAAAGAAAGAAGGTTAAGAATAGCATAGGAAATGGAGAAGCCAAAGAACTTATATGTATGACCCATGGACATGAACTAAGGGAGGGGATTGCTGGAGGAAATGGGGGGTATAAGCTGGAGGGGGACAAAGGGGGACAAAGGGGGACAAAGGGCAAAATTGGGAAAACTATAGTAACAAAATTAATAAAAGATATTTAAAGAATAAAAATAAATTTAAAAAAAAAGGGAATTACAGACCTCTATTTTTTTGAAGACCAAGTAGGGATTATCTCTGTTGAGAACTTGGAGTTGCCCATAACCTTGTAACTTTTGTTTGAGCTGGAGCCTCTCAGAGTTAGAAGGAGAATGCATGTGATGGTGGGCATGCAGCAAGGATCCCTCTTATCTGAGCTGGGCTCCGCTTTGTGTTTGAAACTAGAGGAAATGAGGATTGTATGCTGGGTGACATACAGGGAAAGAGCTATTTTTAAAAAATCTTTTAAAATTGCTTTCTGGTGACCTCAGAAATAAAAGGCAGAGAAACAGGAAAATTCAAGCTAATGATAATACATAAAACATAAAAACTTAGCAAAACTTAGCAAAAATTCAATCTTTGGAACAAACATTGTCAATTATAACTAATTGTCATGTACAATTCAGCCTGAGTTCTAACCACTGTAGACTCTTGTTTTCTTGAGATGCAAACCCCCTGTAAAATTTATGTAGCTGGTATTTTTATAACTTCCTCTATAAAGTAATAATTTTCGTTAATGAAAATTTAGAAACTATGGCTAAGCAAAATGAATCTCCCTAAATTGTTCTTTTTGAGCCTACAGAATGATGTCAGAAAAAAATGTGTCAAAACTTTATTCTAATAAACTTTTTTTTTTCAGAGTGACTACTCAGGGCCAGGACAGACTTTGCAAGCCTAAATTTCTTAACACTTGTCCAGGAGAAATTAGTGACCCTGAGATACTGCTGGATTCCCAAGGGCCTTCAGGATGACCAAAGATGGGTTAAACATTGAGAGGTTCTTGATCTGGAGCTTGGAATATAACAAGTGCACTGAAAAAAAAATCAATAGTTCTGTACTGTATATGGCCACTCAATTGAACTAAAGACCCACTTGTTCTGGATAAGAGCTTATATGTCTTTATAAGAAGGAAGAAAGGGCAATGGCTGACAGATACATAGATAAGGGTTGCCTGAGAGTAACTGTCTGGATTAAATGTTCCAGGGAAGTGGCAGAGTGCCATTTCTGTAGCAAAAGGTAGATGTAATTTGCATGTTGAGAACTGTAATAAAAAACAAATGACTCTAGACTCTACAAATTGAACCATCCTGTTTTCTCTTTAAAAGACAAATCAAATGTAAAAAGTAAAACTGGAAAATTAGAATAAGATCTGCGGATTATAAAAATATATTTTTTAAAAAGATCTGTGGATTATATCAATGGTAATATCCTAGTTGTGATATTGTACTAATTTTGCAAACTGTTACCATTGGGGGAAAATGAATAAAAAGTACAAGGGATCTATTATTTCTTACAACTGCACGTGACTCTACAATTACCTCAATAAATTTTAAATTCAAAAAATCAAATGGAATTTCTAAGTATATACCCAAGAGAAATATCTACAGATATATATATACTTCTGCACAAACACATGATCATAGCAGCAGTATTCACTATGACCCTAAACTTGAAACAACCCAGCATCTACAAGCAGAGTATGAATAAACTGAGGGGCAATGCAGTGTTACTGTTCAATGGGTGTAAGAGAGTCTCAGTTTGGGATGATGGAAAGTTCTAGAGATAGATGGTGGTGATGGTTGCACAACAATGTGACTGTAGTTAATGCCACTAAACAGTACACTTAAAATGGTTAAAACAGTAAAATTTGTTATGTATACATAACCCTAAAAAACATAAACAAACACATTATGCTAAGTGAAAAAAGCAGAGAAAAGGACAAATGAGGTACCTAGAATAGGCAAATTCATAAAGACCCAAAGTAGATTAGCGGTTACCAGGAAACTTGGGGAGAGCAATGAAGGGGGAGTTATTACTTAGTAGTTACAGAGTTTTCTGTTTGGGATCATGAACAAGTTTCGCAACTCGATAATGGTGTTGGTTACGCAACATTGTGAATGCAATTAATTCCACTGAATTGTACAGTTCATTTTAATAACAGTTAAAATGGCAAATTTTATATTACATGTATTTTACCACAATAATAAAAGAATAAAGCTAGGTTTACATACCTATAATTAATGTAAGCCAAAAATTTGCTTTTGTCTGACTTATAGCAAAACAAAACAAATAAAACCAAAGGAATTTGGGGGTTATCATCAGTAATCTAGGCTGGTTGCCTACACTACTCAAATCTATTGAACAATCATAAATTACTCTTTATTTTTATTAAAGAAACCTGATGTAAGGCAGTACATATTTCCCATTTTTCTCTATGACCTGTTTTGCTTTTCATGAATATAATTCATTATGATTTTGCAAAAAAGATTCTTTCGACCTGGATAGCCTTTGTGTTTTAAGACTAATGGACCTTGCCTCAGCTCATATAACATAAGCAATTACACAATATTACAAATTAAAAATGTTCCAAATAAACTATATGTAACCAAGACCATTAACTCTCAGAAGAAATGAAATAATGACTATGACCAATTCATTTCTATCTTAGTCAAGCAATAATCAAGTGAAATAATTTGTTTTGTTTTGTTTTTCAGGTGCTGGCAATGAGTAATCTGGCCATGAGCTTGGGAAGCTGCCCATGGAGCCTGGGTTGGGTACTGACAACACCTGTATGAGCTTGTTCATTGAGTAGAGAGCTTCTAAATTTTTATTTCTTGATTTTTAGAAAGAGAGAGAAAGGGGAGGAAGTGAGGGAGAGTGAGACAGGTGGAGGGGCAGAGGGAAAGAGAGACATCAATTTGTTTGTTGTTGCACTTATTTATGCATTCATTAGTTGTTTCTTGCATGTGTCCTAACTGGGGATTGAACCCACAACCTTGGCATATCAGGACAATGCTCTAACCAACTGAACTACTTGGCCAGAGCTCAAGTGAAATACTTTACAGACAAAAAGGAAATTTTGTAATATCCTCTTGTGAAAGATTTTAGTCCAACTGTCCAAAGAATGTGTGGTATGGATCAGGGGAAGCATTTTGAAATTTTCCTTTTCATTTACTAGGTATTAATTAAGGAAAAGAAGACAGAAAATTTATGTTTTAATATAGAAAAAAAGAGGACAAATTACTAATAGAAAATATACTTCTGGATTACTAATTCTATAGAAGGGATAGGGGACAGATGGGCAGAAAAGATAATGTGAAGAATGACAGACAGACAGTTCAGAATAAAAATCTTGTTGAGAAAAAACACAAATTTTCTGTGGGTGGAAATGCCATAATGGTGTAATAAAAATGTAATGATAGAGATAGGCTAAAGCCACATGCCTTGGAAAATGTAATCTAGAAACATGAAGAAAGATTGCAGAAGCTGCAAAATTAGGCCAAGCAATGAAAAGGACCTTTAGCCAGGTTAGCAGAATACCTCATCAAAGTTAAGATATGGAGGTTAAAATTTTGGAGAGGACGAAAACCACTTCCTAAAAAAGTCTGACAGGGCATATTGAGATGATAAACCTGGGTGGTGAACAGGAAGAAATGGTGCAGGTTCACAGGTATTTGGATTATAAGGAGCCTAGTAAAACAGGGGTGTCACCTATGCAAAGTCACTGCTGCCCAGGGTCTGCAGTTCAGATTTGCAGGTCCAAACATAACACCCTTATTTCCGCCACATCAGATCCCACTGCTATACATTTTCATAATTCCTTACACACCTTCATGGTTTTTATTTATCACAATTACAGTTATCTATTTAATGTCTTTCTTCCCCCACTAGACTGTAAGCTCAATAAGAACAGGGACCATGATTGTCTTATTAATGGCTGTATTCCAGAACAGAGCATGGCACCTGAAACAGTTAAATCTAGGGAGCACTCCACCCTCTTTCCTTCCCACCTGTCCTCTCTCCCTCTCTGGCATGTGCTCACCCATGCCTACACACAAAAAAATAAAAATAAAAATAAAAATAAATTTGTTGATCAGGTCTCTCACCAGGACGGTACTGGAAGTTAAATTTCACACATCTTATTGTTATTCCTAGCCTTCCCTCGTACTGACCACTGCAGATTGCTCAAGAAAAGGTAGAACTCTTTCTATAGATTTGTTAATTCCACAAGATAGGTAAAATTGCACTTTCATTTGATCAGCCTTGGTGAAATTCAGTAAGAATTGTTATTAGTCAAGCT
Source organism: Tonatia bakeri (assembly GCA_004024845.1). Classification (NCBI taxonomy): domain Eukaryota; kingdom Metazoa; phylum Chordata; class Mammalia; order Chiroptera; family Phyllostomidae; genus Tonatia; species Tonatia bakeri. Next base: position 106,544 of record PVIA01005796.1, read on the forward strand.
CTGACACTTTCAGGGTTATTCTGGGGCTGCACCAAACAGCCCACAGCATTCTCAGTCTTTCCGGACGCAAGTCCACACTCCACCTTGCATGACAATTACTTGTGCACAGATCTCACCCTCCCTGCATATCCAAGGCAGCTAATTCACTTTTAAATCTTCACAACATCTACTACTTAGTAAGCACTCAAAAGATGCTGCAGGGAAATATATTTTATTAATAATAAAAACAACCACTACCTTTTACTGAGCTCTTTGTTTTTAAGGGTTTTTCTACTTTTTTTAAATTTGATTTATTTTAGAGAGAGAGAGGAGACAGAAAAACATCAATTTGTTGATTTGTTGGTTTCACTTATTGATTCATTCATTGGTTGATTGTTGTATGTGCTCTGACTGAGGATCGAACCCACAACCCTGGTGTATCGGGACAACACTCCAACCAACTGACCTACCTAGCCAGGGATATGGAGCTCTTTATACCAGGAACCATGATAAGTCTTTATATGCATTAATTAAATTAGCTCTCCCGACAACAACCCTGAGAAGTGGGTACTATCATCTCTACCTTATAGATGGGTGGGGCCTTTACAGAGCTTATTTGCCCAAGTTTACAAAACTATTAAGTGGCAAAGTAGGAAACTGAACCAGACATAAACCCCAAAGCTAGCACCCAGGCTTTAGAATTCTTTTTTAATTGATTTTTTTTTTTACAGAGAGAGAGATGAAGAGGGAGAGTGGGAGAGAGGGAAGAAGAGAGGGAGGGAGGGAGGGAGGAGAGAGAGAGAGGGAGGGAGGAGAGAGAGAGAGGGAGGGAGGAGAGAGAGAGAGGGAGAGAGAGAAACATCGATTTGTTGTTCCACTTATCCCTGCATCCATCGGTTGCCTCCTACATGTGCCCTGACCAGGGTTTGAACCCGAAACCATGATATATCGGGACAATGCTCAAATTAACTGAGCTCCTCGGCCAGGGCTAGAATTTTATTTCATATATACAATTCACCAAAATTCTCTTCAAAAAATACTGTTCAGAAAGTGAAAAGGCAAAATACAGATTGGGAGAATATATTTACAATACATATATCTGAAAGGACTTGCATCTAGAATATACAAAGAACACTTTGAAGTCAATAAGAGAACAAACAACCCAATTAAAAAATGGGCAAGACTGAACAGATACCTCACAAAGACATACAAATGGCCAAACAGCACGTGAAGATACTTAACATTATTAGTCATCAGCAAAATGCAAGTTAGAACCCTAATTATATGCCAGTACACACCCACTAGGAACACCAGAATGGCTGAAAGTAAAATGAAAAATACCATGTGTCAGTGATAATATGGAGAAACTGGAAAACTCGTATATTACTGGTGGGAGTATAAATAATGTAGACATTTTGGGGAAAGGTCTAGCTGTTGCTTAAAAAGTTAAAAAAAAAAATGGCCCAGCAATCTCATGCCTAGACATTTACATAAGAGGAGTGAAAACATATATCCAACCAAAAAATTGCACATGAAAGTTCAGAGCAGCTTTGTTCATAATAGCCAAAATAATGGAAACAACTCAAATGTTAATCAATAGGTTAATAGATAAACTTTAGAATATTATACAATGAAATAAAAAGCAAAAAACAGGAACAAATTGCTGATACATAGAAAAACCATATGTAAAACAGATCTATTAAGCAAAAGACACCAGACACAGAAGAGTGTATGCAGTTTTCTAGTGTAAGAAATCAAATCAGGAGTTCCGGCCAAGATGGAGGCATAGGCAGTCGCACTGTGCTTACTCGCTCAACCAAGACTGAAAACAACAAAGATTGAGAAACAATTAACAACCAGAACAGAGGGAAATTAATTGAACAGAAGTCGGGCTCCAGTACATCCAGACCGGTAAGGAGCGGCGGAGTCGGGAGGCCTGCGAAGTGGGGTTGAGGGGTTCCCAGCGGGAAGAGGCGCTGGCTGGCGGGCGCGCAGGGTGCAGACGGCAGCGGACGGACCGGTAGCAGACGCTGGGCGCGGAAGCGCGGAGCCGACTAGCACACCCAGTGAGGGGCGCAGGGCAGCTGGCTGTCTGCAGCCACACGTTTGCAGACAAATAAGTGAAAACGGGCAGCGCCGCGGCGTTTCAAAGCTTAAGAGCC